>CM067584.1:5436977-5592144 GCA_034336665.1 Luscinia megarhynchos
CCTCGAGCATTTCCCAGGCCCAGAGGGATGGAGACCCTCGAGCATCCCTGGGTGCTGGCCCCAGATAAAACTGGCCCAAATCAAACTTTTATCAGCCAGAAATGCTTTGGTAGTAAGATTTCTTTCCCCAGGCCCCTGTGTCAAGATGGACTCTCGAGTCTGAGGTTCTGGGGGTGTCACAACGCTGTTCTTGGTTCCACCAGGCCCTACTGTGTCACAAGAGAGCCTCGGGTCTGTGAGATTCTGTTGGAATTCAAAATGCAAGGAATTCTTCGACATTGGGCCTGTCAATCAAAAGTCTAGAAAAGAACAAAGGATTTGACCGAGGCCTCAGGAAATGCCTTCCAACTTAGGTGCTAGGAGCAAAAATGTAGATTAAAGCAGAGATGTATTTAGGTGAGAAATATTTAGCTGTAGATTTTATGATGAAAAAAAGAATAAAATTAGCTCTAGATGTGGAAAAAAGTCTTAGACTAAGTCTGTGTGCCTAACAGGATTGGCTGAGAAAGTTCACACTGCAATTAGACAAAACTTTAGTATTGAATTAAAACCATAAATATCTTAGCTGGCAGTGTGTTATTGGTGAATAAATCCTGAAAAGACCTTGTAGCCATAGTGTTGCAACTTCGCCACGCTGTCGGCTAATTTGTTGACTCCTGCAATGGGGCTGGGGACGCCCAGAGACCCCTTCTCCTCTGCTTTCTTGCAGTGCCGAAGGCCCAGGAGAGCTGTGGAGGGACCGGAGCACCGGAGCTGCTCCCCAAAATCCCGGTGTGACCCCCGGCCCCGCCTCTGCCCGCCCTCACACCTGTCCCTCCCACCCCGGGCCCGAGCCACTTTTATATTCTTTTCCCTATCCGCCAATCAGAACACTCGTCACGCTTGTGGCCACACCTCCTCTTTGTGTCATCACAATGAGCAACGCTGGTGCTCCGCCCCCACGCTTTGTTTCTGGATTCCTATTACTGTGCTCTGAAAGGGCGGGGCTTGGTCTGCATATAAAGAGCCCTGCTAGCTCGGGTCCTCAGCAGCTTATGGCGGCGAGAGGAGGAGGGGTCCCTAGGAGAGGAGACCCGAGCAGCACCGAGGAGACCCCAAGGAGCGGGCGAGATCCGGCTTCTGTGCCGCCTGCCCGCAACGGCGGGCGCTGAGACCCCACCCGCGACTCTGCTCCACGAGACCCCCGAGCGCATACACTCACGATGAGCACAGATCACCCGCCCCTCCATGGTGGAGGAAGACTGCGTGACCTGACACGCTCTGCCCCACACACATATTTCCACGCGAGGATAACGGTGGGCGCACACCCCTGCTCCCCCGGGTCCTCTCATTGGGGTGAGGAGGGTGGACACTGACAGTGCATCCTCCCAGGGCCAGGACGATGGACAAGGGGCGAAGACGACAGACCCTGACAGAGCATCAGCTCGGGTAGGGACGACGGAGACACCGCCTCCCCAGCACTACTCAGTGCTCCTCTCGAATGAGCAGGCTCGCCCGCCAAAGGTGTGGTGGACAGAGACCACCCGTGCCCTCTGTGTTGCAGAGAAGGAGGATGGACATGACCTGACCACTCATCCCAACAAAAAATGAGGGCGGAGATGATCCTGACCCCATAGTGCAGAGGAGCTGTAATGAAGGGTGCGGAGACCCCGCCAGAGATTGCTCCACTCCACGGCAACATCCCCACTCACGCCAATGTAAGCACCGAGACCACCCGGACCCTTTCCCAGTAATGGGAAGCAGGCGGAGATGTCCTGACCAACCCCACCATCCCCACACAGAAAGGATGGAGATGACAAGACACCCCTGTCCTCCCTTGGGGTGAGGAGGGCGGACATGGAGAGAGCATTGCTCTGGAGCGAGGACGACGGACCCTGACCGATCATCACCCCAGGGGCCAGGACGACGGACCTGACAGAGCATCCCCCCTGGGGGCGAGGACGATGGACCCCAACAGATGATCCTCCAGGAAGCGAGGGCGATGGACCCCGACAGGGCATCCCCCCGGGGTGAGGATCGACGGAGCCCGACTAAGCAATGCCCCGGCGTACGAGGAGGACGGACCCCGAAAGAGCATCCCCGGAAGACGAAGACGACGGACCCCGACAGAGCATCCCACGGGACGAGGGCGACGGACGCCAAAAGATCATCGCTGCGGGGGCGATGATGATGGGCCCCGACAGATCATCCCCGCAAAGAGGGGACGACGCACCCCGACAGAGCATCCCTGTGGGGCGAGGACGACAGACGCGACGGAGCATCGCCCCGGGTCGAGGACGAAGGACCTGGACCGATTATCCCCCTGGTGCGAGGACGACGAACCCCGACAGAGCATCCCCCCAGGGCGAGGACGATATATCCCCACTGGATCATCGCCCTGGGGGCTAGGAGGACGGACCCCGAAAGGATATTGCCCCGAGGGCGAGGACGACGGACCCAAACAGAGCATTGCCCCGGGGGCAAGCACGACGGACGCAGACAGGGCATCCCTGAGGATGAGGACGACGGACCCCGACAGAGCATCCCTCTGGGGCGAGGATGATGGACCCCGACAGAGCATTGCCCCGGGGGCAAGGACGACGGACCCTGAGAGAAGCATCGCCCCGGTGAGGATGACGGACCCTGACAGAGCATCCCCGGGGCGAGGACGATGCACCCCGACAGAGCATCCCTTTGGGGTGAGGACAAGGGTCCCCGAGAAAGCATCGCCCTGGGACGAGGGCGACGGACGCCGCAAGATCATTCCCCCGGGGGTGAGTATGACCTATCCCTACTGACCATCGCCCCAGGAGCGAGGACGACGGACCCCGAAAGTGTATTGCCCCGGGGGCGAGGACGAGTGACCCGGAAAGATCATCCCCCCGAGGGCGAGGACGACAGACCCTGACAGAGCATCCTCGGGTAACGAGGACAATGGAACCCGACAGAGCATCCCCCCGGGGCGAGAAAGACACACCCCGTTAGAGCATCGCTCTGGGGGCGAGGACGACGGACCCCGAAAGTGTATTGCACTGGGGGGAGGACAACGGTACCCAACAGAGCATCGCCACGGGGCCGATAACGTCGTACCCCAACAGGGCATCCCCGTGGGGCAATGATGACAGACCCCTACAGAGCATCCCCGGGAGACGAGGGTGACCGACCCTGACAGCGCATCGCCCCGAGGGTGAGGATGAGGGACCCTGACAGAACATTGCCCCAGGGTTGAGGACGATGGACACCGAGAAATGATCTTCCTGGGTGCAATGACGACAGTCCCCAACAAGGCATCCACCCGGTGCGAGAATGACAGGCCTCGACAGTGCATCCCCCTGGGGCGAGGATGACAGACCCCTACAGAGCATCACCCCGGGACGAGGGCGACGGACTCTGACAGAACATCGCCCTGGGACGAGGACAATGGACCCTGACAGAACATCGCCCTGAGACGAGGGAGACGGACCCTAACAAAGGCGAGGATGAGGGACCCCGAGAGATCATTGCCCCAGGGTTGAGGACGACGGACACCGACAAATGATCCTCCTGTGTGCGATGATGATGGACCCCAACGATGCATCCCACCAGTTCGAGGACGACAGATTCAGACAGATCATCCCCTGGGGAGGGAGGACGTCAGACCCAGACAGGGCATCCTCGTGGGGTGAAGAAGTCAGACCCTTACAGAGCATCGCCCCGTAGGCGAGGACAACAGATCCTGAAAATATATTGCCCCGGGGGCGAGGACGACAGACCCCGACAGATCATCGCCCCGGGACGAGGGTGACAGACCCTGACAGAGCATTGCCCTGGGACCAGGGTGATGGACCCTGACAGAGCATCCCAGGGAGACGAGGGAGATGGACCCTGACATAGCATCGCCCCGAGGGTGAGGACAAGGGACCCCGACAGAGCATTGCCCCGGGTTGAGGATGACGGACATTGACATATGATCCTCCTGGGTGCGATGACGATGAACTCCGATAAGGCATACCCCTGGTGCGAGGGCGGTGGACCTTGACAGATCATCCCCCCGGGAGCGAGGATGACGGACTCTGACAGTGCATCCCCGTGTTGCAAGGACGACAGACTTTGACAGAGGATCGCCCTGGGGCCGAGGACATCGGACGCTGACAGAGCATCCTCTCGGTTCGAGGATGATGAACCCTATCAGATCATCGCTACAGGACGAGGGCGATGGACGCCAAAAGATCATCATCCCAGAGCGAGGACGAGGGACCGCGACAGAGCACCCCTCGGGGCGAGAACGATGGACCCCGAGAGAACATCCGCCCCAGGCGAAGACGAGGGACCCTGACAAGTCATCCCTCCAGGGGAGGACGACGAACCCTGACAGAGCATCGCCTCGTGATGAGGGAGACGGACCCTGACAGATTATATTCCCGGGGCGAGGACGAGGGATCGCGACAGGACATTGCCCCGGGGTTGAGGACGATGTACGCTGACAGATGATCCTTTCAGGTGCGATGACAAAAGACCCCGACAGGGCATCCCTCCGGGTCGAGGACGAAGGACCCCGACAGAGCATCTTCCCGGGACGAGGGTGACAGACCGCGACAGAGCATCGCTCCGGGGCCGAGGATGTCGGACACCGACAGAGCATCCCTTCGGTGCTATGATGACGGACCCCGATAGAGCATCCCACCGGGGGCAAGGACGACAGATCCCCCCAGAGCATTGCCCTGGGGGCGAGGACGAGGGACCCAGACAGAGCATCCCTCCGGGGGCGTCACAAGGTACCCCGAGAGAACATCCCCCCGGGATGAGGACGATGGATGCCGAAAGATCATCCTCCCAGGGGCGAGGATGACGGACCCTGACAGGGCATCCCACTGGGGCGAGGACGTCGTATCCCTACTGACCATCGCCCCAGGAGCGAGGACGACGGTCCTCAAAAGTGTCTTGCCCCGGGGGCGAGGACAACGGATCCCCACAGAGCATTGCCCTGGGGGCGAGGACGAGGGACCCAGACAGAGCATCCCTCCGGGGGCGTCACAAGGTACCCCGAGAGAACATCCCCCCGGGATGAGGACGACGGATGCCGAAAGATCATCCTCCCAGGGGCGAGGATGACGGACCCCGACAGAGCATCCCACTGGGGCGAGGACGACGTATCCCTACTGACCATCACCCCAGGAGCGAGGACGACGGTCCTCAAAAGTGTCTTGCCCCGGGGGCGAGGACGACGGATCGCGACAGAGCATCCCCCCGGGACGAGTGCAACGGACCCTGACAGATCATCGCCCTAGGGACGTGGACGAGGGACCCTGACAGAGCATTGCCCCGGGGGCGAAGACGACGGACCCCGACAGAGCATCCTCTAGGGGGCGAGGACGAGGGACCGTGACAGAGCATCACTCCCAGGACAAGAACGACGGTCCCCAACAGAGAATCCCCCCGGTGCGACGACGACGGACTCTGGCAGATCATCGTCCCGGGATGAGGACGACGGACGCCGTAAGATAATCCTTACGGGGGTGAGGATGGTGGACCCAGATAGAGCATCCTGCCGGTGAGAGGATTAGGGACCCCGACAGAGCATCTCCTAGGGCCCAGGGAAGACGATCACGACAGAGCATCCTCCGACAGGACATGCACCCCGACAGAGCATCCCCGGGACGAGGGCGACGGACGCCGAAAGATCATCCTTCCGGGGGCGAGGACGACACACCCCGACAGAGCATCGCTCCGAGGCCGAGGACGTCGGACCCCAACAAAGCATCCCCGTGGGGCGAGGATGACAGACCCCTACAGAACATCGTCCTGGGACGACGGTGACGGACCCTGACAGAACATCGCCCTGGGACGAGGACATCGGACCCCGATAGATCATCGTTCCTGGATGAAGGTGACGGAAGCCGAAAGATCATCCTCCCGGGGACGAGGATGAGGGACAGCGGCAGATCATCCCCCTGGGGCATGGACGACGGACCCCGGCACATCATCGTCCCGGTATGAGGGCGACGGATGCTGAAAGATCATCCTCCAGGGGACGAGGACGGTGGACCCAGATAGAGCATCCCGCCGGTGAGAGGATTAGGGACCCCGACAGAGCATCGCCCCGGGGGCAAGGAAGACGGACCACGACAGAGCATCCCCCCGGTTCAAGGACAACGGACCCCAACAGATCATCGCCCCGGTTCGAGGACGACAAACCCCGACAGATCATCGTTCCTGGATGAGGGCGACAGATGCCGAAAGATGATCCTTCCGGGGGCAAGGACGAGGGACCCCGACAGAGCATGCCACTGGGGCGAGGACGACATATCCCTACTGACCATCACCCCGGGGGCGAGGACGACGGACCCCGACAGAGCATTGCCCTGGGGTTGAGTGCAACGGACATCGACAGATGATCCTCCCGGGTGCGATGACGACGGACCCAGACAGGGCGTCTCCCCGGGGCCAAGGACAACGGACCACGACAGATCATGTCCCCGGGACGAGTGCAACGGACCATGACAGATCATCGCCCGAGGGCGAGGACGAGGGACCCCGACAGACTATCCTCCAGGGCAGAGGAGGAGGGACCCCGACAGAGCATTGTCCCTGGGGCGAGGACGACGAACCCCTGACAGAGCATCCCCCCGGGGCGATGACGATGGACGCCGACAGAGCATGGCCCTGGGGCTGAGAACATCGAACCCTGACAGGGCATCCACCCGGTGCGAGGACAACGGACCCCAGCAGAGCATCGTCTAAAGATGAGGGCGACGGACCCTAACAGATTATCTTCCTGGGGCGAGGACGAGGGACCCCGACAGAGCATCGCCCCGGGGGCGAGGACGACGGACACCGACACATGATCTTCCTGGGTGCGATGACGAAAGACCCCGACAGGGCATCCCCGCGGGGCAAGGACGATGGACCTCAACAGAGAATCAGCCCCGGGGGTGAAGACGACGGACCCTGACCGATCATCCCCCCGGTGCGAAGACGATGGACCCTGACAGAGCATCTCCCCGGGACGAGGGCGACGTATTCCTAGCGATCATCACCCCGGGGCTGAGGACGATGGACTTCGAAAGTTTATTGCCCCGGGGGCGAGGACGAGGGACCCCGACAGGTCATGCGCCTGGGGGCGAGGATGACGGACCCTGACAGGGCATCCCCCCGCGAGAGTGATGGACCTCGACAGAGCATCTCCGGGGCTATGGACGACCGACCCTGACCGATCATTCCCCGCGAGGATGACTTATCCTGACAGAGCATCTCCCCAGCACGAGGGCTTATGGACGCCGAAAGATCATCCTCCAGGGCCAGGATGACAGACCACGATAGAGCATCTCCGGTGGGAAGACGACAGACCCCAACAGAACATCCCCTGGGACGAGGGCTTACTGGACGATGAAAGATCAGTCTCGCTGCAGGACGCTGGACCTCGACAGAGCTCTCCCCTGGGGCGGTAGGACTGATGGACCTCGACAGAGAATTGCTCTATGGCCGAAAAACGACGGACCCTGACTCATCATCCTCCCCCAGGGCTAGGACGACGCCTCTGTATTGATTCATTGCCCCAGGGGCCCATAACGACTTACTCTGAAAGTGTATTGCCCCGGTTCGAGGATCTAGGGACCCCGACAGGTCATGCGCCCGCTGCAGGGACGACGGACTCCAGAAAGGGCACCCCTCGTGGCGAGGATGATGGATCTCGACAGAACATGCCCTGGGGTGAGGACAACGACTCCTGACTCGATCATACCCCCCGGTGCAAGGGTGATGGACCCTGACAGAGCATGTCCCCGCACGTAGGGCTTAATGGACGCCGAAGATCATCCTTCCAGGGGCGAGGACGACGGACCCCGACAGATCATTCCTCCCGGGGGGCGGGACGACGGACCCTCGACAGAGCATCACCCCGGGAGAGGACGACGGACTCTCGAGATAGAGCTCTCACTCGAGGCGAGGCACAGCGGACTCTCGACAGAGTATCTCTCCAGGGGAGAGGAGGAGGACTGCAAAGATCATCCTCCTGTGGGCACGGACGAGGGACCACGACAGAGCCTCCCCTGGCGAGGGACGACGTGATCCCTACTGACCATCACCTCGGGCCGAGTGGACGACGGACTCGGAAGGGTATTGCCCCGGGGCGAGGACGACGGACACTGACAGATGATCCTCCCGGGGTGAGGACGAGGACCGCGACAGGGCATGACCGCTCGAAAAGGACGACAGACTCCTCAAAAAGCATCCCCCTGGTGGTAGGGATCGACGGACTCGAAGCAGATCATTCTTCCGGGATGAGGGTGACGGATGAAAGATCATCCTCCCGCCGCTATGGACGTATAGACTCCAGACAGAGCATCCTCCGTGAGAGGATGATGGACCCCGACAGAGCATCGCCTGGGGCTAAGAAGACGGAACATGACAGAGCATCCCCCTGGGGGGCTGCAGGAAGACGGATCCCTACAGATCATCGCCAAGGTTCGAGGATGATGGACACCGACAGATCCTCGCTCCTGGACGCATCGCTACAAATGCCAAAAGATCATCCTCCCGGGGACGCAGGACGTAAACAGCGATACAGAGCATCCCTCCGGGCGAGGATGACGGACCCCGACCAACATCCCTCGGATCTAGGGCTACTAGATGCCAAAACATCATCGCCCCCAGGGGTGAGAATGATGGACCCTGACAGAGCATCCCACTGGGGGTGAGGACGACATATCTCTACTGAGCATCACCCCGGGCGCAGGACGACGGACCCCAAAGTGTATTGTTTTGGGGGCGAGGACGACGGACCCCAAAAGAGCATCGCCCCGGGACGAGGGTGACAGACCTTGACCGAGCATCGCCCCGGGAGGAGGGCGAGGGACCCCGACAGAGCATTTCCCCTAGGGTGAGGACGACGGACACCGACAGATGATCCTTCCGGGTGTGATGACGGAGGACCCCGACAGAGCATTGCCCCGGCGGCAAGGATGATGGACCCTGACAGAAAATCCACCCCAAGCGAGGGATCTACAGTCCACGACAGAGTATCGCCTCGACGCAGGTCTACAGACCCTGACAGATCATCTTCCCGTGCGTAGGATGAGGGACCCCCGACAGAGCATTGCCCCGGTGTGAGGACTGCACGACGACAGATGATCCTCCTGGGTGCAATGACGACGGTCCTCGAAAAGGCATCCCTGCTATAATGATGCTTTGTCTTTTTCCTAATTACTTAAGATCAGACAAACCATCTTAGCATGGATGGAAAAGGATTACAAATAGAGGCCCTTTTCTTAGCTTTATTCTAAGGCGATGGCATGGCCGGAAGGAGGAAGAGGAGATCCCTCCTGACCTCTGTATTCTGTGAGAGGGAATGGGAAGTGGCTTTGGCTAGCAGCCAATGGGATAAGGATACAGGGGATAGGATCAGGATACAGGAACTCCCGGTAGGGTACAAGGTCACAGGGAAAGGTCACAGGACAGGAAGGAGGACATGAACCGAACTAGCTGAAGGAGGTACAGGTTTTGCTGATTCATTCCTTTCACCTCATTTATTGAATTACAACACATCCCCTCGGGCGAGTGGATCGTGACCCTCACAGAGCATCGCCCCGGGGGCAAGGATGATGGACCTGACCGATTATCCCCCTGGTGCGTAGGACGACTTAACCCCGACAGAGCATCCCTCCGGTCGAGGGTGACGGACGCCGATACGTCATCCTTCCTGAGGCGAGAACGAGGGACCCCAGTAGAGCCTTCCCCTGGGGCGAGGACGTCATATCCCTACTGACCATCACTCCAGGGGCGACGGATCTCAAAAGTGTATTGCCCATGGGGCGAGGACAGGGACCCCGACAGATGATCCCCCTCCGGGGGCGAGGAAGACGGACCCTGACAGAGCATCCCTCTGGTGCTAGGATGACGGACCCTGACAGAGCATCCCCCAGGGGCGAGGACGGTGCACCCCGACAGAGTATCGCTGCAGGACGAGGGCGACGGATGCCCAAAAGATCATCCTCCCGGGACGACGTATCCTGACAGAGCCTCCACCGGGGGCGACGACAACGTATCCCTGCTGAACATCACCCCAAGGGCGAGGACGACGGACCCCGACAGATCATCCCCCCGGGGTGAGGACGACGGACCTTGACAGAGCATCCCCTCGGGGCAAGGACGAGAGAGCCTGACAGAGCATCGCCCCGGGATGAGGGTGACAGACGCCGCAAGTTCATCCTCCTGGGGGCGAGGATGACTTATCTGTACTGATCATCGCCCCGGGAGCGAGGATGACGGACCCCGAAAGTGTGTTGCCCCAGGGGCGAGGACGAGAGACCCCGCAGATCATCCCACCGAGGGCGAGGATGATGGACCCTGACAGAGCAGCCCCGGGTACTGAGGACGACAGACCCCGACAAAGCATCCCCCCGGGGTGATGACGACGGACCCTGACAGATCATCTTCCCGGGGCGAGGACGAGAGACCCCGACAGAGCATCGCCCAGGTACGAGGGCCATGTCCCTGACAGATCATCTTCCAGGGGCCAGGACGAGAGACCCCGACAGAGCTTTGGCCCAGGGCATGCGGACGACGGTCACCAAGAGATGATCCTCCCGGGTGCTATGACGAAAGACCCAGACAGGTCATCCCCCCGGGGGCGAGGACGACGGACCCTGACAGAACATTCTCGGGGGACGAGGACGACGGACCCCAACAGGACATTCCCCCGGGACGAGGGTGACGGACGCAGAAAGATCATTCTACCGGGGGCGAGGACGAGGGACCCCGACAGAGCATCCCACTGGGGGCGAGGAAGACGTATCCCTACTGACCATCGCCCCGGGGGCGAGGATGACGGACCCTGAAAGTGTATTATCCCGGGGGCAAGGGCGACAGACCCCGACAGAGCATTGCCCTGGGATTGAGGACGACGGACACCGATAATTGATCCGTCCGGGTGCGATGATGATGGACCCCGACAAGGCATCCCCCCGGTGCGAGGACGACAGACCCCGACAGTGCATCCCTGTGGGGCGAGCATGAATGACCCCGACAGAGCATCCCCCTGCGGCGAGGACGACACACCACGACAGAGCATCGCCCCGGGGCTGAGGACGTCGGACCCCGACAGAGCATCCCTCCGGTGAGAAGATGACGGACCTTGAAAGAGCATACCCTTGGGGGCGAGGACGACAAACCCCGACATTGCATTGATCCGGGGCGAGGACGAGGGACTCAGACAGAGCATCCCCCCAAGGGCGTGGACGAGGGACCCCGAGAGAACATCCCCCCAGGATGAGGGCGACAGATTCCGAAAGACTATCATCATGGGGACGAGGGCGACAGATCCTGACAGATCATCTTCCCGGGGCGAGGACGAGGGACCGCGACAGGGCATTGCTTTAGGGATGAGGACGACGGTCACGGACAGATGATCCTTTCAGGTGTGATGATGAAAGACGCCGACAGGGAATCCCCCCGGGGCGAGGACGACGGACCTCGACAGAGCATCCCCGGGTTACGAGGACAATGGACTCTGACAGAGCAAACCCCTTCGGGGCGAGGACGACACACCCCGACAGAGCATCGTCCCGGGGCCGAGGACGTTGGACCCTGACAGGGCACCCCCGTGGGGCGAGGACAACAGACCCATACAGAGCATCCCCAGGAGACGAGGGAGACAGACCCTGACAAAGCATCGCCCCGAGGGCGAGGACGAGGGACCCCGACAGATCATTGCCCCGGGGTTGAGGAAGACGGACACTGATAAATGATCCTCCTGGGTGCGATGATGACGGACCGTAAGAATGCATCCCACCAGTGCGAGGACGACAAATTCAGACAGATCATCCCCCCGGGGGCGAGGACGATGGACCCTGAAAGGGCATCCCCGTGGGGCGAGGATGACAGACCCTGACAGAGCATCGCCCCGGTGGCGAGGACGAGGGACCCCGACACGTCATCCCCGTGGGGCAGTGACAACAGACCCCGACAGAGCATTGCCCCGGGGTTGAGGAAGATGGACACCGATAAATGATCCTCCAGGGTGCGATGATGACGGACCCCAACAGGGCATCCCCCCGGTTCGAGGATGGCAGACCCCGACAGATCATCCACTAGGGGGTGAGGACGAGGGACCCCGACCGAGCATTGCCCTGGGGTTGAGGACGACGGACACCGACAAATGATCCTCCTAGGTAACGAGGACAACGGACCCCGACAGGGCATCCCCGTGGGGCGAGGACGACAGACCCCGACAGAGCATTGGCCCGGGGGAGAGGACGAGGGACCCTGACCAAGCATTGCCCTGGGGTTTAGGTTGACAGACACCGACAAATGATCCTCCCCGGTAATGAGGACAACGGACCCCAACAGAGCATCCGCCCAGGGCGAGGACGACGGACCCTGACAGAGCATCGCCCTGGAGCCGATAACGTCGTACCCCGACAGGGCATCCCCGTGGGACAATGATGACAGACCCCTACAGAGCATCCCCGGGAGACGAGGGTGACCGACCCTGACAGAGCATCGCCCTAAGGGCGAGGACGAGGGACCCTGACAGAGCATTGCCCCAGGGTTGAGGACGATGGACACCGAGAAATGATCTTCCTGGGTGTGATGACGCCGGTCCCCGACAAGGCATCCGCCCGGTGCGAGGACAACAGGCCTCGACAGTGCATCGCCCCAGGAGCGAGGACGACAGACCCTGAAAGTGTATTGCCCCGGGGGCGAGGATGAGTGACCCTGAAAGATCATCCCCCCGAGGGCGAGGATGATGGACCCTGACAGAGCATCCTCGGGTAACGAGGACAACGGATCCAGACAGAGCATCCCCCCGGGGCGAGAAAGACCCACCCCGTCAGAGCATCGCTCTGGGGGCGAGGACGACGGACCCCGAGAGAGCATCCTTGGGGGACGAGGAAGAGGGTCCCCGACAGAGCATTGCACCGGGACAAGGGCGACGGACGCCGCAAGATCATCCTCTCAGGGGCGAGTAGGATGTATCCCTACTGACCATCGCCCCGGGAGCGAGGACGACGGACCCCGAAAGTGTATTGCACTGGGGGCGAGGACGACGGTACCCGACAGAGCATTGCCTTGGGGCCAATAACGTCGTACCCCAACAGGGCATCCCCGTGGGGCAATGATGACAGACCCCTACAGAGCATCCCCGGGAGACGAGGGTGGCGGACCCTGACAGCGCATCGCCCCGAGGGTGAGGACGAGGGACCCTGACAGAGCATTGCCCCAGGGTTGAGGACGATGGACAACAAGAAATGATCTTCCTGGGTGCGATGACGACGGTCCCCGACAAGGCATCTGCCTGGTGCGAGGACGACAGGCCTCGACAGTGCATCCCCCTGGGGCGAGGATGACAGACCCCGACAGCGCATCCCTCCGGGGCAATGACTAAGGTCGTTGACAGAGCATTGCCCCGGTATGAGAGCGATGGACACCGTAAGATCATCCTCCCGGGGGCGAGTATGCCATATCCCTACTGACCATTGCCCCGGGAGCGAGGACGACGGATTCCGGAAGTTTATTGCCCTAGGGGCGAGGACGAGGGACCTCGACAGATCATCCCCCCAACGGCGAGGTCGACAGACCCTGACAGGGCGTCGCCCCGGGGCCGAGGACGTCGGACCTTGACAGGGCATCCCTGTGGGGCAAGGACGACAGACCCCTACAGAGCATTGCCCTGGTAGGAGGGCGATGGACTCTGCCAGAGCATCGTCCTGGGACGAGGGCGATGGTCCCTGAAAGAGCATCTCCCAAAGACGAGGAAGAAGGACCCTGACAGAGCATCGCCCAGAGGGTGAGGATGAGGGACACCGATAGAGCATTACCCCGGGGTGGAGGACGACGGACACCGACAAATGATCCTCCT
The DNA here is from genome assembly GCA_034336665.1 of Luscinia megarhynchos. Lineage (NCBI taxonomy): Eukaryota > Metazoa > Chordata > Aves > Passeriformes > Muscicapidae > Luscinia > Luscinia megarhynchos. The sequence goes on from CM067584.1 coordinate 5,450,794, forward strand.
GGGTGCGATGATGACGGACCCCAACAAGGCATCCCCCTGGTGCGAGGACGTCGGACCCTGACAGTGTATCCCCGTGGGGTGAGGACGACAGACCCCAACAGAGCATCGCTCCGGGGGCAAGGAAGGGGGACCCCGACAGAGCATTGCCCCGGGACGAGGCCGACGGACGCCGCAAGATCGTCCTCTCGGGGGCGAGTATACCATATCCCAACTGACCATTGCCCCGGGAGCAAAAACGACAGACCCCGAAAGCGAATTGCCCCGGGGGCGAGGACAAGGGACCCTGACAGGGCATCCCCCCGGGGAGAGGACGACACCCTGACAGAGCATCGGCCGGAGCCAAGGACGCCTGACCCGGACAGGGCATCCCCGTGGGGCGAAGAAGTCAGACCCTTACAGAGCATCACCCTGTAGGCGAGGACAACAGATCCTGAAAGTGTATTGCCCCGGGGGCGAGGGCGACGGACCCCGACAGATCATCGCCCCGGGACGAGGGTGACGGACCCTGAAAGAGCATCGCCCTGGGACGAGGGTGATGGACCCTGACAGAGCATCCCCGGGAGACGAGGGAGATGGACCCTGACACAGCATCGCCTCGAGGGCGAGGATGAGGGACCCTGAAACAGCGTTGCCCCGGGGTTGAGGACGACGGACACCGACAAATGATCCTCCTGGGTGCAATGACGACCGTCCCCGACAAGGCATACTCCCGGTGCGAGGACGACAGACCTTGACAGAGCATCCCTCTTGGGCGAGGACAAAGGTCCCTGACAGAGCATCGCCCCAAGACGAGAGCGACGGATCCCAAAAGTGTATTGCCTTGGGAGCGAGGATGAGGGACCCAGACAGGGCATCCCCTTGGGGCAAGGACGACACACCCTGACAGAGCATCGCCCCGGGGTCGAGGACGTCGTACACTGAGAGATCATCCCTCCGGTGCGAAGATGATGGACCCCAACAGAGCAGCCCCCCGGGAAGAGGGCGACGGACGCCGAAAGATCATCCTCCCGGGGGCGAGGACGACAGACCCCGACAGAGCATCACCCCGGGGGGCAAGGACGTCAGACCCCGACAGAGCATTGTCCCGGGGTTGAGGACGACGGGCACCGACAAATGATCCTCCCGGGTGCGATGACGATGGACCTCGACAGGGTATCTCCGTAGGGTGAGGACGACGGACTCCAAAAGAGCATCGCCCCAGGGGTGAGGACGACGGACCCTGACAGAGCATAGCCCTGGGACGAGGGCGAATGACCCTGACGGACCATCGCCCCGGGAGCGAGGACGACGGACGCCGAAAGTGTATTGCTCCAGGGGCGAGGACGAGGGACGCTGACAGATCATCCCCCCGAGGGCGAGGATGACGGACCCTGACAGAGCATCCCCGGGTAACGAGGACAACGAACTCTGACAGAGCATCCCCCCGGAGGGAGGACGACACACCCCGTCAGAGCATCGCCTCGAGGCCGAGGGCGTCGGACCCTGTGGGGCGAGGCTGACAGACCCCTACAGAGCATCACCCTGGGACGAGGGCGACGGACCCTGACAGAACATCGCCCTGAGACGAGGGAGACGGACCCTAACAAAGGCGAGGATGAGGGACCCCGAGAGATCATTGCCCCAGGGTTGAGGACGACGGACACCGACAAATGATCCTCCTGTGTGCGATGATGATGGACCCCAACGATGCATCCCACCATTGCGAGGACGACAGATTCAGACAGATCATCCCTCGGGGGGCGAGGACGTCAGACCCAGACAGGGCATCCTCGTGGGGCGAAGAAGTCAGACCCAGACAGGGCATCCTCGTGGGGCGAAGAAGTCAGACCCTTACAGAGCATCGCCCCGTAGGCAAGGACAACAGATCCTGAAAATATATTGCCCCGGGGGCGAGGACGACGGACCCCGACAGATCATCACCCCGGGACGAGGGTGACGGACCCTGACAGAGCATCGCCCTGGGACCAGGGTGATGGGCCCTGACAGAGCATCCCCGGGAGACGAGGGAGATGGACCCTGACATAGCATCGCCCCAAGGGTGAGGACGAGGGACCCCGACAGAGCATTGCCCCTGGGTTGAGGACGACGGACATCGACATATGATCCTCCTGGGTGCGATGACGACAAACTCTGACAAGGCATACCCCTTGTGCGAGGACGACAGACCTCTACAGATCATCCCCCTGGGAGTGAGGATGATGAACCCTAACAGTGCATCCCCGTGGGGCGAGGACAACAGACTTTGACAGAGGATCGCCCTGGGGCCGAGGACATCGGACGCTGACAGAGCATCCTCTCGGTTCGAGGATGATGAACCTTATATGATCATCGCTACAGGACGAGGGCGATGGACACCAAAAGATCATCATCCTGGAGCGAGGACGAGGGACCGCGACAGAGCACCCCTCGGGGCGAGAACGATGGACCCTGAGAGAACATCCCCCCCAGGCGAAGACGAGGGACCCTGACAAGTCATCCCTCCGGGGGGAGGACGACGAACCCTGACAGAGCATCGCCTCATGATGAGGGCGACGGACCCTGACAGATCATGTTCCCGGGGCGAGGACGAGGGATCGCGACAGGACATTGCCCTGGGGTTGAGGACGACTAACGCCGACAGATGATCCTTTCAGGTGCGATGACGAAAGACCCCGACAGGGCATCCCCCCGGGTCGAGGACGACAGACCCCGACAGAGCATCTTCCCGGGACGAGGGTGACGGACGCCGAAAGATCATCCTTCCAGGGGCGAGGACGACACACCCCAACAGAGCATCGCCCCGAGGCCGAGGACGTCGGACCCCAACAAAGCATCCCCGTGGGGCGAGGATGACAGACCCCTACAGAACATAGTCCTGGGATGACGGCGACGGACCCTTACAGAACATCGCCCTGGAACGAGGACGATGAACCCTGACAGAGCATCCCCGGGAGACGAGGGAGACGGCCCCTAACAAAGCATCGCCCCGAGGGCGAGGATGAGGGACCCCAACAATGCATCTCACCAGTGCGAGGACGGCAGATTCAGACAGATCATCCCCCGGGGGGCGAGGACGATGGACCCTGACATGGCATCCCCGTGGTGCGAGGTCGACAGGCCCCAACAGAACATCGCCTCGGGGGCGAGGAAGAGGGACCCCGACAGAGCATTGCCCTGGGTTTGAGGACGACGGACACCGACAAATGATCCTCCTGTGTGCGATGACAACGGACCCCAACAATGCATCCCCCCAGTGCGAGGACGACAGATTCAGACAGATCATCCCCCCGGGGGCGAGGACAATGGACCCCGACAGGGCATCACCGTGGGGCGAGGATGACAGACCCCGACAGTGCATCCCCGTGGGGTGAGGACTACAGACCCCGACAGAACATCCCTCCGAGGCGAGGACTAAGGTCCTTGACAGAGCATGGCCCCGGGACGAGAGCGACGGACGCCATAAGGTCATCCTCCAGGGGGCGATTATGCCATATCTCTACTGACCATCGCCCCGGGAGCGAGGACGACGGATCCCAGAAGTGTATTGCCCCGGGGACGAGGGCGACAGCCGCCAAAAGATCATCCTTCCGGGGGCGAGGACGACACACCCCGATAGGGCATCGCCCCAGATCCGACGACATCAGACCCTGACAGAGCATCGCCCCGGGACGAGGGCGACGGACCCTGATAGATCATCTTCTCAGGTTGAGGAGGAGGGACCCCGACAGGGCATTGCCCCGGGGGTGAGGACGACGGACTTCGACGGATGATCCTTCTGGGTGCGATGACGAGAGACCCCGAGAGGGCATCCCCCCGGGGCGAGGACGACAGACCCCGACAGAGCATCCCCCCGGGACTCGGGTGACGGATGCCGAAAGACCATCCTCCCGGGGGCAAGGATGACAAACCCCGACAGAGCATCGCCCTGGGGGCGAGGACGAGAAACCAGACAGAGCATTGCCCTGGGGTTGAGGACGACGGACACCAACAAATGATCCTTTCGGATGCGATGATGACGGACCCCAACTGGGCATCTTCCCGGGAGCGAGGACGACGGATCTTGGAAGCGTATTGCCCTGGGGGCGAGGACGAGGGACCTCGACAGATCATCCCCCCGAGGGCGAGGACGACAGACCCTGATAGAGCATCCCCCGGGACGAGGGTGACAGGTGCCGAAAGACCATCCTCCCGGGGGCGAGGACGACAGACTGCGACAGAGCATCTCCCCGGGGCCGAGGACGTCGGACACCGACAGAGCATCCCTCCGGTGCTATGATGACGGACCCTGAAAGAGCATCCCACCGGGGGCAAGGACGACAGATCCCCACAGAGCATTGCCCCAGGGGCGAGGACGAGGGACCCAGACAGAGCATCCCTCCGGGGGCGTCACAAGCTACCCCGAGAGAACATCCCCCCGGGATGAGGACGACGGATGCCGAAAGATCATCCTCCCAGGGGCGAGGATGACGGACCCCGACAGAGCATCCCACTGGGGCGAGGACGTCGTATCCCTACTGACCATCGCCCCAGGAGCAAGGATGACGGACCTCAAAAGTGTATTGCCCCGTGGGCGAGGACGATGGATCGTGACAGAACATCACCGTGGGACGAGGGCGACGGACCCTGTCAGAGCATTGCCCTGGGACGAGGGCGATGGACCCAGACAGATCATCCCAGAGAGACGAGGGAGACGGACCCTGACAGGGCATTCCCCCTAGGGCTAGGACGACAGGCCCTGACAACGCATCCCTTCAGGGCGAGGACGAGGGTCCCTGACTGAGCATCGCCCTGGCACGAGGGCGACGGACGCCGCAAGATCATCCTCTCGGGGGCAAGTAGGACGTATCCTTACTGACCATTGCCCAGGGAGCGAGGACGACGGACCCCAAAAGTGTATTGCCCCGGGGGCGAGGACGAGGGACCCCGACAGAGCATCCCCCCGAGGGCGAGGACGACACACCCCGACAGAGCATCGCTCCGGGGGCAAGGACGACAGACCCCGACAGAGCATCCCCTCGGGGGCGAGGACGTCGAACCCAGACAGAGCATCGCAGCGGGACCGAGGATGACAGACCCTGACAGAATATTACCCCGTGGGCGAGAGGGGTTGACAACGGCAGAGCATTGCCGCGGGGCAACCGCGGACACGGACAGAGCATCCTTCGGGGTGAGGGCAGATACAGGCGAGTCCTGGTTTACGCCAAATTAGGGGAAGAATCTCCAAAAGGAACCCCTTAAGCAACAAACTCTCCAAACTCTTCCCCCTCCCACCACCGGCTTTTTTTCAGAGAAAAAGCCGAAAAAACTTGTTTATTTAGCAAACACACAGAAAAATCTCGCCCAAACGCAAGAAAAAACCAGCCACGGGTGACGCAGCAAACTTCACCCCTCCGAGTGGATGTACAGCCTCAGGACGTCTCCAGTGCCGGGGAGGGCAGAAACGCGTATTTTTTTTCACGAGCAGGCGCCCGGCGTTTCTTGACGTTCCAGGTCGTCCAGGATCAAGTTCACGTGGTATTCCTAGCTAATAAGGGAAGGGAAAATAAAGCGAAGCAGCCTAAGCAAAGTGGAGGGCAGAAGCAGCAGCTAAGCAAGCCGAAGTAGCTTAAAGCGGCCGAGCCGCGCAGGGGGGGAGAGGGGGCAGCAGCTTGCGAGCAGCGCAGCGGCAGCAGCTCACCGATGGGGAGGGGCACTGTCTAGCTAGACAAAACAAACCCTCCAGGCATGAGCAGCACACGATTGTGGATATAAAGCACTGCAACGTCACCCCAGGACAGGGGGTGAGCCTCCCCCCGGGGGCAAGGACGACAGACACCAACAGCGCTTTCCCCTCCCCGCCAAAAGGCGACAAAGAAAGCACAGCCTGCCAAAGTTAAGGTGCATGGAGAGCACAGTGGCCTCCCAAAATCGGAGGGGGTGGGACACCACTCCGGCTCAACAAAGCTAAGGACAGACAAGCACCAGGGCAACGAGGGACCGCGCCGGCCCCCCAAATCGGAGGGGTCTGTCCATCGCCCAGATTCAAAAAAGCTAAGGCCAAAATAAAATTGGCAAAAATCACATCAAGTGCTGTGCCTGGTCTTTACTCTTGCAACGAGTCCCTCGCCACCCAAACCAAGCTCAAAGCCTCCCCCGCCCCATGAAGAGGAGGACGGAGACCCTCAGTCGGGCAGGGAGCGTGGTGGGCCCAGGGATATCTTCGTTCCCTACCTCCCTGGGCGGTCCTGAAAGGTTTTGGGCCTCTCCTGAGGGGAATGGCAGGGCTGGAGGTCTCTGACCGTGTCACACTGGGGCAAGGTGGGGCTGGGGGGTTTTCTGGTCATGTCACACCGGGGGATGCTCAGGGTTGGTAGTCTCTGGCCATGTCACACCAGGGGATGCTCAGGGCTGGGTGTCTCTGGCCGTGTCACACCGGGGGATGTTCGGGGCACTCACCCCAGGGTGAGAGGGACAGAGACTCTGTGGTGTCCCTAGAGGGGTGAAGACCCCACCCCCAAGAGAGAGGGACAGAAACCCCCCAGCCACCTCGAGCATTTCCCAGGCCCAGAGGGATGGAGACCCTCGAGCCTCCCTCGGTGCTGGCCCAGATAAAGCTGGCCCAAATCAAACTTTTATCAGCCAGAAATGCTTTGGCAGTGAGATGTCCTTTCCCCAGGCCCCGCTGTGTCACGATGGACGCTCGGTTCCGTGAGGTTCTGGGGTGTCTCAATACTGCCCTTGGTTCCACCAGGCCCTACTGTGTCACAAGAGAGCCTCGGGTCTGTGAGATTCTGTTGGAATTCAAAATGCAAGGAATTCTCTCGACATTGGGCCTGTCAATCAAAGTCTAGAAAAGAACACAGAATTTGACTGGAGGCCTCAGGAAATGCTTCCAATTTAGATGCTAGAAGCAAAAATGTAGATTAAAGCAGAGATGTATTTAGGTGAGAAAAGTTTAGCTGTAGATTTTATGATGAAAAAAAGAATAAAATTAGTCGCAGATGTGACCAAAAGTCTTAGACTAGGTCTGTGTGCCAGATCAGGATTGGCTAAGAAAGTTCACACTGCAATTAGACAAAACTTTAGTATTGAATTAAAACCATAAATATCTTTGTTGGCAGTGTGGTTTTGGTGAATAAATCCTGAAAAGACCTTGTAGCCATAAGTGTTGCAACTTCTCATCACGCTGTCGACACTTGTCGACTCCTGGAATGGGGCTGGGACGCCCAGAGACCCCTTCTCTGCTTCTTGCAGTGCCGGAAGGGGCCCAGGAGAGCTGTGGAGGGACTGGGAGCGCCCGGAGCTGCTCCCAAAATCCCGGTGTGACCCCCGGCCCCGCCCCCACCCCGCCCTCACACCTGTCTCTCCCACCCCGGGCCCGAGCCACGCGCCTTTTATGCTCTTTCTCCTTCCAACCAATCAGAACGCTCGGTCATGCTGTGGCCACCTCCCCTTTGTGTCATCACAATGAGCAACGCTGGGTGCTCCACCCCCACGCTTGTTTCTGGATTCCTATTGGCTGTGCCTGAAAGGGGCGGGGCTTGGTCTGGGTATATAAAGAGCCCCGCTGGCTTGGGTCCTCAGCAGCGACGGCGGTGGAAAGAGGAGGAGGGGTCCCTGGGAGAGGAGCCCCAAGCAGCGCAGTGGGAGGAGACCCACGGAGTGGGTGGAGATTCGCTCTGCGCTGTCTGCCCGGCAACAAAGGGCGCGGAGATCCCACCCGTGACTCTGCTCCACCGAGGCCTTCCAGAGCCTATAGGGTGATGAGCACAGATCACCCGGTCCCCCTCCATGGTGGAGGAAGACTGCGGTGACCTGACACGCCCCGCCCCACACACATATTTCCACGCAGGATAACGATGGTGACACCCCACTCCCTGGTCCGCTCATTGGGGTGAGGAGGATGGACACAGACAGTGCATCCCCTCCTGGGCCAGGACGATGGACATGGGACGAAGACGACAGACGCTGACAGAGCATCGACCTGGGGCGAGGACGACGGACCCTGATAGATGATCCCCCTGGGGGCGAGGACGTTGGACCCCGACAGAGCATTGCCCCGGGGGTGAGGACGACGGACCGAGACAGAGTATTCCCCCAGGGGCAAGGACGACAGAGCACGACAGAGCATCCCCCCGGGGGCGAGTACGACGTATCCTTACTGACCATCGCTCTGGGGTGAGACGACGGACCCCGAAAGATCATCCCCCCAAGGGCACGGACAACGTATCCCTACTGACCATCGCCCCGGGGTGAGACGACGGACTTTGAAAGGTCATCCCCCCGGAGGCCAGGACAGTGGACCCCGACAGAGTATCCTCCAGGAAAGAGGAGGAGGGACCCCGACAGATCATCCTGTACAGTGCGAGGACGATGGACCCCGACAGAGCATCGCCTCGGGGGCGAGGACGACGGACACTGACACATTATCCTCCCGAGTGTGATGACGACGGACCCCAACAGGGCATCCCCCCGGGGTGAGGGCGATGGACCCTGAAAGGGCACCTCCCCAGGACGAGGGCGACGGACGCCAAAAGATCATTTTCCCGGGGCGAGGACGAGGGACTCCGAAAGTGTATTGCCTTGGGGGCGAGGACGAGGCGCCACAACAGATCATGCCCCCAGGGGCGAGGACGATGGACCCCAAGAGAGCATCCACCCGGGAGACGAGGATGACAGGCCCCGACAGAGCATCCCCCTGGGGGCGAGGACGACAAACCGCTTCAAAGCATCCCCTCGGGATGAGCGCAACGGACCCTGACAGATCATTGCCTCGGGGGCGAGGACGAGGGACCCCGACAAAGCATTGCCCCGGGGGTGAGTACAACGGACACCGACAGATGATCCTCCCGGGTGCGATGAAGACGGACCCTGACAGGGCATCCCCCGGGGGGCGAGAACGACGGACCCCGACAGAGCATCCCCTCGGGGCGATGATGATGGACGCCAACAGATCATCGCCCCAGGGCCGCGAACATCGGACCGTGACAGAGCATCCACCCGGTGCGGGGACGACTGACCCCAGCAGAGCATTGCCCTGGGACGAGGGCGAAGGACCTTGACAGATCATCTTCCCAGGGCGAGGACGAGGGACCCTGACAGAACATCGCCCTGGGGACAAGGACGAGGGACCCCGACAGAGCATCGCCCCGGGGGCGAGGACAACGGACACTGACACATGATTTTCCAGGGTGCGATGACGACGGACCTCGACAGGGCATCCCCCCGGGGCAAGGACGAGGGACCCTGACAGAGCATTGCCCCGGAGGCGAGGATCATGGACACCGACACATGATCCTCCTGGGTGCGATGACGACATACCCCGACAGAGCATCCCCCCGGGGCGAGGACGATGGACCTTGACACAACATCGGCCCGGTGCGAGGACAACGGACCCCAACAAAGCATCTCCCTGGGACGAGGGTGACGGACACCGAAAGATCATCCTCTTGAGGGCGAGGATGCGGGACCCCGACAGAGCCTCCCCCTGGGGCGAGGATGACGTATCCCTACTGACCTTCGCCCCGGGGCCAAGGATGTGGGCCCCGAACAGATCATGCCCCCAAGAGCGAGCACGACAGACCCCGACCGAGCATCCCCCCAAGGCGATGACGACGGACTCCAACAGAGCATCGCCCCGAGACGAGGGTGACGGAGGCAGAAAGAACATCATCTAGGCAGCGAGGATGGCGTACCCCATCAGATGATCCCCTTGGGGGCGAGGACCTCGGACCCCAATAGAGCATTGCCCTGGGGGCGAGGACGACGGACCGCGACACAGCATTCCCTTGGGGGCAAGGACAACGGAGCACGACAGAGCATCCCCCCGGGGTGAGATGACGGACTTCGACATAGCATCACCCTGGAGGCGAGGACCACGTATCCCTACTGACCATCGCCCTGGGGTGAGATGACCGACCCCGACAGATCATCTCCCCGGAGGCCAGGACAGCAGACCCCAACAAAGTATCCTCCAGGGGAGAGGAGGAGGGACCCCGACAGATCATCCTCTACAGGGCGAGGCTGACGGACCCCGACAGAGCATTGCCCCGTAAGCGAGGACAAGGGACCCCGACAGAGCATCGCCCCATAGACGAGGACAACGGACACCGACACCTGATCCTCCTGGGTGCGATGACGACGGACCCCGACCGGGTATCTCCCCGGGGCGAGGACAACAGACCTCGACAGAGCATCCCCCCGGTGCAGGGATGACGGACCCCGACAGATAATTGTCCCGGGATGAGGGCGACGGATGCCGAAAAATCATCCTCCTGGGGGCAAGGACTATGGACCCAGACAGAACATCCCCCCGGTGAGACGATGACTAACACCGACAGAGCATCGCCCCAGGGGCGAGGAAGATGGACCATGACAGAGCATCCCCCCGGTTCGAGGACGACGGACCCCAACACATCATTGCCTTGGTTTGAGAACGACGGATCCCGACATATCATCGTTCCTGGACGAGGTCGACGGACGCCAAAAGATCATCCTCCCGGGGATGAGGACGAGGGACAGCGACAGAGCATCCCCTCAATGCGAAGACGACGGACCCCGACAGAACATCCCCCCGAGACGAGGGCGATGGACGCTGAAAGATCATCTTCCCAGGGGCGAGGACGACGGACCCCGAAAATGTATTGCCCCGGGGGCGAGGACTACGGACCCACAAAAGCATCGCCCCGGAATGAGGGTAACGGACCCTGACAGAGCATCCCCCCGGGGCGAGGACGATGGGCCCCGACAGAGCATCGCCTTGGTGACGAGGGCGACGGACGACGAAAGATCATCCTTTCGGGGGCAAGGACGAGGGACTCCGAAAGTGTATTGCCCCGGGGGGCGAGGACGAGGGACCGTGACAGATCATGCCCCCGGGGGTGAGTACAACAGACACTGACAGAGGATCCTCCCGGGTGCGATGACTACGGACCCCGACAAGGCATCCCCCCGGAGGTGAGAACAACGGACCCCGAAAGAGCATCCCCTCAGGGCGAGGACGACGGACCCTGACAGAGCATTGCCCTGCGGGTGAGGACGATGGAAACCGACAGAGCATCCCTTTGGGGCAATGACGACGGACGCCGACAGCACATCGCCCCGGGGCCGCGAACATCGGACCGTGACAGAGCATCCACCCGGTGCGGGGACGATTGACTCCAGCAGAGCATTGCCTCGGGATGAGGGCGAAGGACCTTGACAGATCATCTTCCCAGGGCAAGGACGAGGGACCCTGACAGAGCATCGCCCCGAGGGCGAGGACGACGGACACTGACACATGATCCTCCTGGGTGCGATGACGACGGATCCCGACAGGGAATCCCATAGGGGCGAGGACGATGGACCTCGACAGAGCATCGCCCCGAAGGCAAGGACGATGGACCCTGACCGATCATCCCCCCGGTGCGAGGACGACGGACCCCGACTGAGCATCTTCCCGGGACGAGGGCGACAGACGCCGAAAGATCATCCTCCTGAGGGCGAGGATGTGGGACCCCGACAGAGCCTCCCCCTGGGGCGAGGACGACGTATCCCTACTGACCATCGCCCCGGGGCCGAGGACGAGTGTTGTAATTCGATAAATGAGGTAAAAGGAATGAATAAGCACACCTTGCCACCTCCTTCCGGCTAGCCCCCAGTTCATGTCATCCTTCATGTCCTGTCACCTTTCCCTATGATCTTGTAGCCCACCGGGAGTTCCTGTATTCTGATCCTATCCCCCCTGTGTCCTTATCCCGTTGGCTGCTAGCCAATGCCACTCCCCATTCCCTCTCCTGAAAACCTAGTTCCCAAAAAGAATCTGTCTCTTTCCTCTTTCCGGCCGTGCCATTGCCTTAGAATAAACCTGAGAGAAGAAAGGGCCTCTTTTGTAGCTTTTTCCATCCATGCTAAGATAGTTTGTCTGATCTTAAGTAATTAGGAAAAAGACAAAGTATCATTATAGCAGTTGGTGCCTGGCTGTTGGGGCTTGATTTTAGACACCATTTTGCCTGAAGTCCCAGTTTTAGGACTTTAAAAGCCGATCGGGTTGATCAACTACCTCCGTGGTTGGAGCTGTTTTTCCCAGCTCCGGGCGCCGGAGGGTGAGGCGGACAACTTCTTCTCGGACTCGAAGAAGCTGTTTCTGGATTGCAACTTTTGCAGAGTTACTGGTGAGACCGCGCTCTGTCTGAGAAAGGTAACTCCACTTTAGCCCCGACGTACAGGGGAGGGGGTTTTTAGACAGATTTGCCTCAGATTCGTGGGGGGAGTTTGGTACCCCGCGGGTGGGCAGCGGCAGCAGGTCCAGTGTGGAGCGGGGAGCACGTGGGCGGTGTTGCGTCATCCCGCCTGGCAGTACACATGCTCAGCCAGCTCTGCCTGGTGTGTGTTACGTTATTGGCGTACGCACAGGCGCCGGAGCTTTCCCTGAAGTGGGATTCTCCCCGGGATCATCCTGTGTGGCCATTGCGGGCAACCACGTGTAGTCATAAAGCCCAGCACCCCCACACACGTCACCTGGGTTTTGCAAAGGAACTGCTATTGTGTAACTTTTCTGTGAAAGACAGGGAATTGTGCATTTTGTGTTTATAACATTAAAATGGGGGGGAATGTTTCAGCACAACAAAAGAGTATTATTTCTCAGCTTAAAGAAATGTTAGATGCACAGGATGTTGTAATTTCTAAGAAACAGATTGGAAAGTTTGTTAGCTGGTTGTCTCGAGAAGTTATAGAATTTTAAAAGCAAAATATCAAATCTGGTTTTATTTTGGGACAGTGTTGGAGATGTATTAACTTCTAAAATACAGAAAGGTGATACCACTGCTGCTTTATTTTTGCCTATATTTTTAAATATTCACAAACAATTATCACAATTGGAGAACAAAAATCAACCACCGGAAAATTCTTTACAACCCTCTTTACCTAATTCGGAACCTCCTGTCCCTGAATTAAAAGCGAAATCAGAAATACCTCAAGAAACTGCTAATATTAAGGATCCTCCAAAATACACAGAATTAGAATCTCCTGAACAATCTGCTACAAACTTACCATTGTATCCCTCTCTCTCAGTATTGCCGGGTGAGCACCCTAATTTAGAGAATCACCCTTCTTTAGTGCAAGGGGGAAAACCTGTAGTAAATTCTAATACTATGCCTTTTTCTTCCAATAATCCGTTCCTGCATCCAACTCCCATTTCTGCTCAATATTTTCCTGGCTATTTTAACCCATTTTGCCAAGCTATACCGCTTTGTAATCCTTTTTCTAACACCGGGACACAGAACAATGGAAGCTCCGGGAGTGCTGAGGGTGGGGGAGGAGGAGGGGAAGCACGTGTCTCAGGTACACAGACACAGTCCGCAGAGGCACAGAAACAATTAACCCCTAACTCACTGATTAACTCTGAATCTCATCAGGTTTTTGAAGCAGCACCAGTTGTTTATTTAGGTAGGAAGAATGGTAAAAGAAGCTGCCAACCATTACCATACCAAGATAAAAAAGAAATTTGCAAGGTACAAAGGGAATTTGGGAGGCAAAGTGAAATATTTAAGGGAATGATGAGAGCAACTTTTACATCAAATGAACTAGTTCCGCATGATTTAAAAGACCTTTTCAGGTGTTTGCTAACCCCAGCTGAATATGAATTATGGTATAATATTTGGAAACGTTCTTTAAGCAGTCTTTTAACAGAGCTTCACAAAAATCCTGAACATTCCAAAGATTCGGACGATAATGAAATTACATGAGATCATTTATGTGGGGAGCGGGAAATACATTGCCCTGAAAAGCAAACTCGGTTATTGTCTAAATTTATTTTGGATAAAGTTTGTGAGGTAGCTGAACAGGCTTTTATCAAATTGCCAACAGTTGAAGTAACTACTAGTTATGTTAATATTAAACAATATTCTTCTGAGAATTTTTTGAGCATTATAGACCGTTTGAAGACACAGGTGGAACGCCAGGTACAGAATCCAGCCATGCAGGCAGAACTGATTAAAGAATTAGCAGAGAAAAATGCCAATGAAGCCTGTCGGAGAGTTATCCTGAGCCTGCCCTTGTACCCAGAACCAACCCTAGCACAGATGATTGAAGCCTACACCCGTAAAGCAGAACTGTTCAGTGCTCCTGAGAGGACCCCAAGTCCAGCACCTCTTAAGCCTCCAGCACCTGAACCACCACAAATGAAGAGGCCGCAGTTATCATCGGAGCAGCTGAAGAAGATTGCCTGTTTCCACTGCCAGCAGCAAGGACATTTTGCTAGGGACTGTCGTCAAAACAGGAAACAGAATAAAATCAACAAACAAAAAAACTAGAACTGAGGCGCGGGCCTGCCATAAACACTGTAGAGCGCCAGGATATAAATTCTGCAGGCTATACTGTAGCAAAAGCCTCTCTCTTAAAAGCAAAGGAAGAGGATGGGATGGACAAAGTGAATATAATAGATAATGTAAATTTTAAATGTTCTCTTAACAAAATCAGGCAATTCTGTGGCCGTATTAGGCTACAGACTACCAAAGGTTTTCATTTCAGATCTGCTGAGTGGACCATCATTACAGTGGACATCTCGAGTCCTTTAATTGATATGACGGTTTGCCACATGGAGAGTGAGTATTTTGTTGTGGGAGACACAGCACACACACTTTCAGAAATTGAAATAGCTCCTATGATCATTAAGGGGAAAATATCTGGTGTTATTATATTAGCTCATTGTCCACAAGCACCTTTCTATTTGGGTGAAGGGCAAGTACTGGCCCAAGCTTTTCCTATTCCAGCAAATATCACAGCAAATGATAAGTCACCAGAGGTTTACTGGGCAGAGACAGTGAAGGAGGAAAAGCCTTCTATAGCATGCAACATGACACATGGATCAGACCATGTGAAGGGTGTTCTGGATACAGGCTGTCCTGGTTTTGGACAAATTTACGGGAGATATCTCGCAAAGGAGTCCCCCTAGGAAAATAAACTTCCAGAACTTTTTTCTTCTTTTCTACCGGGTTCGGGAACAACTTTTTCCGAGGGAAAAAAGTGGAAAAAACTTGTTTATTTTAACAAAACACTTCTCAGCACCAGGAAAGAACAATCCCCAGATGACACAAAACGTTTTTACCAAGGTGAACGAGGATGGACAAGCTCGGTCAGTCCCTGCTGGGAAGGGTGCAAAACTTCTGTGGCAGGCTTCCAGACGCAGTCTCTGATGTTCAGATCCCTCCGTCCGGAGCCGGTGCAGATCTTCGGGATGAGGGGAAGAAGGGAGAGAGAAAGAGGGAGCAGCTGGGGGCAGGAGAAGCTGGAGCAAAAGCTAGGGGCAAAAGCGGCAGCTAAAGCGGCAAAAGCAGCAGCAAAAGCAGCAGCAGCAGCAAGCCAGCAGCAGCAGCCAAAGCAGCAGCAGCAGGCCAGCAGCAGCAGCAGGCAAAGCAGCAGGCAGCAGCAGCCCAGCAGCCGGGGGCAGCCGGGGCGGGGGAGGAATGGCCACGGCGGCAGCAGCTCCATGCAGACAGAGGGGGGGGCGGGGCAGGGAGAGGAGTAGTCATGACACTAACCCAGGACATTCCACCCCTTATCCCACATCATGAACATTGACACACGATTGGGATATATACACTACTATACAATGTAAAAGCTTTCATCTACTTGCTCAAACCTTTAACACTTACACGTTTTCTCTCATTTTACTTACTCAGGCCTTTAACACTTACGATATTTCTTCTGTCTCACTCGACAATCAGATTTTCCTGTGGTACACATTCTGTTTTTCTATTTTTCTGCATTACCCACCACGTACATCCTGGTCCTTGAGCAAAGACAATTTCATGAATGGGTTTGCCTATACTCGAGGCAGGATTAACTCATACTGCCTTTCCTAACAAACTTTTAACTTGGGCCACTGGGACTTTATTTCCATTTACTATATTAAGGGAGTCAGACTGGGCAGGACCTGCTCGGTTGATGGAATCTCTGGTGTTAACTAACCAAGTAGCCTTTGCTAGATGTTGTTTTCAGGTTTTAAAAGACTCCCTACTTAATGCTTTCAAGGTGGTCTTTAACAATTTATTGTACCTTTTTTACTTTACCTGCAGCTGGTGCATGGTAATGAATGTGGTACACCCACTCAATACTGTGTTTCTTAGCCCAGGTGTTGATGAGGTTATTTTTAAAATGAGTCCTATTGTCTGATTTAATCTTTTCAGGGGTACCATGCCTCCAAAGGACCTGCTTTTTTAGGCTCAAGATGGTGTTGCGGGCAGTAGCATGGGACACAGGATAGGTCTTCAACCAGCCGGTGGTGGCTTCCACCATGGTCATCACATAATGTTTACTCTGGCGAGTCTGAGGCAGTGTGATGTAATCAATCTGCCAAGCCTCCCCATACTTGTACTTGGACTAACGTTTACTATACTAGAGGGGCTTCACTCGCTTGGCCTGCTTGATGGCAGCGCAGGTGTCACAGTCATGGATAACTTGTGTTATGCTGTCCATGGTAAGATCCACCCTTCGGTTTCGTGCCCACTTATAGGTGGCATCTCTACCCTGGTGGCCTGAGGCATCATGGGCTCATCGTGCTAGGAACAACTCTTCCTTGTGCTCCCAGTCAAGATTTATTTTAGACACCCCTATCTTTGCAGCCTGATCTACCTGCTGATTGTTTTGCTGTTTTTTATTTGCTTTACTTCTGGGGACATGGGCATCTACATGGCGAACTTTCACAGGTAGTTTTTCTAACCGAGTAGCGATGTTTTTTTATTTTTCAGCAGCCCAAATTGGTTTTTTTCTACTCTGCCAGTTCGCCTTTTTTCATTTCTGCAACCATCCCCACAGAGCATTGGCCACCATCCAGGAATCAGTGTACACATAGGGTTTTGGCCATTTTTTTTTTTTCAACGTTTAGGGCCAGTTGAATAGCTTTAAGTTCAGCAAGCTGACTTGATCTGCCCTCTTTTTCAGTGGCCTCTGCGACCTGTCGTGTCGGGCTTTATACAGCTGCTTTTCACCTCCGGTTCATCCCTACGATGCGACAAGAACCGTCGGTGAATAGAGCATAACGTGCTTCCTCTGCCGGTAGCTGGCTGCATGGTGGAGCTTCTTCAGCCCGGGTCACTGGTTCTTCTTCCTCATCCATGACACTGAATTTTTCACCTTCTGGCCAGTTTGTAATTATTTCTAAAATCCCGGGACGATTGAGTTTTCCAATCCGGGCGCGCTGAGTGATGAGGGCAATCCACTTGCTCCATGTGGCACTGGTGGCATGGTGGGTGGAGGGAACCTTTCTGCTGAACATCTACCCCAGCACTGGCAGTCGGGGTGCCAAGAGGAGTTGAGCTTTTGTGCTGATCACTTTTGAAGCAGCTTGGACTCCCTCATAGGCGGCCAAGATTGTTTTTTCTGTTGGGGTATAGTTGCTTTCCGATTCTCTGTAACTTCTGCTCCAAAATCCCAGGGGTGGGCCTCGGGTCTCACCGGGCACCTTCTGCCACAGACTCCAAGACAAACCGTGGTTCCCGGCTGCAGAATAGAGCACATTCTTCACATTTGGCCCCGTCCTATTTGGGCCAAGAGCTACTGCATGGGCAATTTCTTGTTTAATCTGGGCGAAGGCTTGCTGTTGTTCAGGGCCCCAATGGAAATCATTCTTCTTCCGAGTGACCTGGTAAAGAGGGCTCACGATCTGACTGTACTCGGGGATGTGCATTCTCCAAAAGCCTATAGCACGCAAGAAAGCTTGTGTTTCTTTCTTGTTAGTGGGTGGAGACATAGCTGTGATTTTGTTAATAACATCAGTGGGAATCTGACCTCTTCCATCTTGCCACTTCACTCCTAGGAACTGGATCTCACGAGCAGGTCCCTTAACTTTACTCTTCTTAATGGCAAAACCGGCTTTCAGGAGGATTTGGATAATTTCATCTCCTTTTTCAAACACTTCTTCTGCTGTATTTTCCCACACAATGATGTCATCGATGTACTGCAAATGTTCTGGAGCCTCACCCTTTCCCAGTGCAGCCTGGATCAGCCCATGGCAGATGGTGGGGCTGTGTTTCCACCCCTGGGGCAGTCGGTTCCATGTGTACTGCACGCCCCTCTAGGTGAAAGCAAACTGAGGCCTGCACTCTGCAGCCAATGGAATGCAGAAAAACGCATTGGCAATGTCAATGGTGGCATACCACCTTGCTGCCTTGGACTTTAGCTCATACTGGAGTTCTAGCATATCCGGCACAGCAGCACTCAGTGGTGGGGTGACTTTATTTAATGCGCGGTAGTCCACAGTTAGTCTCCATTCTCCGTCAGGCTTGTGCACAGGCCAGATGGGGCTGTTGAAGGGTGGGTGGGTTTTGCTAACTACTCCTTGGCTCTCTAGCTCCCAGATAATTTTATGGATGGGGATTACAGCATCTCGAGTTGTCCTATATTGCCGGCGATGTACCACTGAAGTGGCAATTGGTACCCATTGCTCTTTCTTTTTCAGAAGTCTTACAGTAATCGGATTTTCAGATAGTCCAGGCAAGGTATTCAGTTGCCGAATGTGCTCTGACATTACAGCAGCTATTCTAAATGCACACTTAAGACCTTTTGGGTCCTTAAAATACCCACGTCGGAGGTAATTTATTTCCAAAATACATGGGGCCTCTGGGCCAGTCACAATAAGATGTTTTTTCCACTCCTTGCCAGTTAAACTTACTTCAGCTTTTACTATGGTAAAGTCCTGCAATCCACCTGTCACACCAGCAATAGAAACGGATTCTTCCCCCTACATATCCTGATGGAATTATCGTACACTGTGCTTCTGTATTTACTAAAGCTTTATACTTCCGTGGCTGTGATGTGCCAGGCCACCGAATTTACACAGTTTAAAAAATACGGTTCTCCCTCGCCTCACCCTGGTTAGAGGCAGGGCCCCTCTAAGCCTGATTATTCTTCTTTTCCGGGGCATAGGTCTTAGAAGTTCCCTCAAGAGGGTCAGACATGTCATTATCATTATCGTGTTTGGCATTTTGACTACGGGAAATAGGAGCAGCTCTCCTTTTGGCGGAACTTCCTCTTTTAATTTTGCCTTCCTTCAGATCACGCACCCGTTGTGCCAGAGCAGCCGTAGGCTTCCTATCCCATCTCCTTATGTTTTCTTCAGAATCCTGCAAGAAAAACTACAACTCGGCTCGAGGAGTATACCTCCTCTCCCCATCGGGGAAATGTCTGCGCTGGTTACCAGGACGTCTAATTTGCACTGCTGAAATTTGGAGGAGGTTCTCCTTAATCAACTCCCTGAGCCTCTGTCCTGGGTTGATGTTTTGACTGACTCCTCACCCTGCCCCCCTTGGCCATGAAGCTGTCTGCTCCCGGGGGAGGGGCCGCCTGGGCTCTGCTCTGCGGAATGGCCTTGGTTTGCCGCGGGCTTGGCTTGGGGGGGGGGGGGGGGGGGCCTCGTGCGGCTGCGCGTTTGGCTCTGGCTGCTATCGCTGCTGTGGTGGTGGCTCGTGGCCTGGTTTGTTAGTTAGCTGTTTTTTGCTTGATTTTTTTTGACTTTATATTGCTTGAATTATTTGGTTTAGCTCGCTGCTGTTTAAGGCTTGCTGGCTATTCCGGCTGTTTTTTTTTCTTTCTCTCTCTCCCCCTCTCCCTTCTCCCCCCCACCTCCCGAGGATTTAGCACCAGGTCTGGAGGAACCCTGCGGCCTGCATCTGGACACCCTTCTAGTGAAAATCGAAGCGTCCAAGTTTCTCTCTCTCTCGGTGAAAACTTTTTTTGTCATCTGGGTCTGTGCTGGGAAGTGTTTCTCTTGTATGTGTTAATAAATAGGTTTTTTCCACTTTTCCCCCTGAGTGAAATTTTTTTTTCTTAAGTCCAGTGGGATAAAGAATTGGGGGTTTATTTCCTGAGAAGCTCTTCTGGGGGTTTTTTCCCTAAGTTTGTCCAAACTTGGACATTTCTTATTTGGTGGCCCGTACGGGGAAGGAGAAAGTGGAAAAAACTTTAATAACATCTTGTTTTTAATTGGCCTGTATTGATATCAGTATGTTTTCTGAAGCCATGATGTCTTTTGAATTGGAAGCCTGCCTGTATGTTTGCTCTTTTGAGTTTTTTGAAATCTTAATACCCCTGTGGTCTTTGGGCCTGTTCTCTTACTCAGAGATAGCCCCAGTGTTGTCTCTAGCACGTAGTTTTTTCATGAAAGGGGTATTAACCAAAATACTCATTGGGCTAGGCTTGGTTGTTATGATCTGCCAGAAGTTTATGAAGGTGTTAGAATCCACTTCAGGGATGTACAAGTCGTGGTTTGTGTTGTGCACTCAATTCATTAGAGGAGAAGCAAGCAAAGAGGATTTTTTTGCCTTTATTTTCCTTCTTCTCCCCTGAATTATTTACATCTCTGTTATAAAATGTTCAGCTCTCCCTGAGTGTAAAGGAAACCATCTTTCTGGTATTTAATTTAGTAAGTTTTTTCTATACTGTCTGCAGTTTATACAGAATGAAAGCTGAGATTTCTAGGGATGCAGGTGTTACAACCCCTGATTTGGTAGCAAAGCAGAGTGTGAAGAATTCTGAGTGGTGTGGCAAATGGGAGGAACCGGGCAAAATTCTAAAAGAGTTTTCTGAACCTATAATCTGAGATTTTTCATCTGAACAAATTCAAGACCCAGTCAAGACTGCAAAGTACTTAAAAGAAAAGTGTCAGGACAATTCTAAGGAGAAGAAAATCACTGCAGTGAGCTGGGCTCTGGCTAACGCTTATCGAACCAGACCATTGCCCTGGGGTTGAGGACGACGGATACCGACAAATGATCCTCCCGGGTGTGATGATGACGGACCCCGATAAGACATCCCCATGGGGCGAGGACCAAGTTTCCCGACAGAGCATCGCTCCGGGGACGAGGACGAGGGAATCCGACAGAGCATTGCTCCGGGGTTGAGGACGACGGACACCGACAAATGATCTTCCCGGGTGCAATGAACGATGGAACCCGACAGGGCATCTCCCCGGGGTCAGGACGACAGCCCCGACAGAATATCACCTTGGGGGCGTGGACGACAGGCCCGACAGGGCATCTCCGTGGGGCGAGGACAACAGACCCTGACAGAGCATCCCTTCGGGGCGAGGATGAGGGTCCTCGACAGAGCATCGCCCCAGGACGAGGGCGATGGACGCCGCAAGATCATCCTCTCGGGGCGAGTATGACGTATCCCTACTGACCATCGCCCCGAGAGCGAGGACAATGGACCTTGAAAGTGTATTGCCCCGGGGGCGAGGACGAGGGACCCCGACAGGGCATTGCTTCGGGGGTGAGGACGACGGACACCGAGAGATGATCCTTCCGGGTCTGATGACGAAACACCCCGACAGATGATCTCCCCGGGGCGAGGATGACAGACCCCGAAAATGTATTGCCCCGGGAGTGAGGTCGAGGGACCCAGACAGATCATCCTTCTGAGGTTGAGGACGACGGACCCTGACAGTGCATCCCCGGGTAACGAAAACAATGGACCCCGACAGAGCATGCCCCCGGGGCGAGAATGAAACACCCCGACAAAGCATCACCCTGGGGCCGAGGACTGCAGAACCCAACAGAACATCCCTCAGTTGCGATGATGACGGACCCTGAAAGAGCATTCCCCCGGAACGAGGGCGACGGACGTCAAAAGATCATCCTCCCGGGGGCAAGGACGAGTGACCCCATTAGAGAATTGCCCGGGGTTTGAGGACGACAGACACCGACAAATGATCCTCCTGGGTGAGATGACGATGGACACCGACAGGGCATCCCCGTGGGGCGAGGACGACAGACCCCGACAGAGCATCCCTTCGGGGTGAGGACGAGGGTCACCGACAGAGCATCGCCCAAAGACGAGGGTGGCGGACGCCGCAAGATCATCCTGTCGGCGGTGAGTATGTTGTATCCCTACGGACCATCTCCCCAGGAGCGAGGACGACAGACCTAGAAAGTGTGTTGCCCCGGGGGCAAGGATGACGGACCCTGACAGATCATCCCCTTGACGGCGAGGACGACCGAACCTGACAGAGTATCCCCGGGTAACGAGGACAACGGACCCCGACAGAGCATCCCCCCAGGTCGAGGACGACACACCCTGACAGATCATTGCCCCGGGGCTGAGGACGTCGAAACCCGACAGAGCATCCCCGTGGGGCAAGAACGACAGACCCCTACAGAGCATTGCCCCGGGGGTGAGGACAACGGAACCTGAATGCGTATTGCCCCGGGGGCGAGGATGACGGACCCAGAAAGAGCATCCGCGGGAGTCGAGGTAGACGGACCCTGACAGAGCATTTCCCCAAGGGCGAGGACGAGGGACCTCGACAGAGCATTGCCCTGGGGTTGAGGATGACGGACACCGAAAAATGATCCTCCCGGGTGCGATGACGACGGACCCCGATAAGGCATTCCCCCAATGCGAGGATGACAGACCCCGACAAAGCATCGGCCCAGGGGCGAGGACGACGGACCCCGACATTGCATCCCTATGAGGCGAGGACGACAGGCCCCGACAGAGCATCCCTCCGGGGCGAGGACTAAGGCCCCGACAGAGCATCGCCCCAAGACGAGAGCGACGGACGCCCTAAGATCATCCTCCTGGGAGCGAGTGCGAAGGATCCCAGAAGTGTATTGTCTTGGGGGCGAGGACGAGGGACCTCGACAGATGTTCCCCCCGAGGGCGAGGACGACAGACCCCGAAAGGGCATTGCCCCGGGGGTGAGGACAACGGTCACCGACATATGTTCCTTCCGGGTGCAATGATGAGAGACCCTGACAGACCATCGCCCTGGGGGCGAGGACAAGGGACCCCAACAGAACTTTGGCCTGGGGGTGAGTAGAACCGACACCAACAGATGATCCTCCCGGGTGTGATGACGACAGACCCCGACGGAGCATCCCCCCGGGCCGAGGACGATGGACCTCGACAGAGCATTGCTCCGGGAGCAAGGACGACGGACCCTGACCGATCATCCCCGCTGGTGCGAGAGAGCATGTCCCCAGGATGAGGGCGACGGACGCCGAAAGATCATCCTCCCAGGCGTGAGGACGACGGACCCCGACAGATCATGCCCTCGGGGGCGAGGACGTTGGACCCTGACAGAGCAGCCCCCCGGTGCGAGGATGACGGACTCCGACAGAACATCCCCCCGGGGCGAGGGCGACGGAAGCCAAAAGATCATCCTCTCAGGGGCGACGATGACGGACCCCGACAGAGCATCCCACTGGGGCAAGGATGACGTATCCCTACTGACCATCGCCACGAGAGCGAGGATGATGGACCCCGAAAGTGTATTGTCCCGGGGGCCCGGACGACCGATCCCAAAGGACCATCGCCCCGGGACGAGGGTGACGGAACCTGACAAAGCATCACTCTGGGATGAGGGCGAGGGACCCCAACAGAGCATTCCCCTGGGGGCGAGGACGTTGGTCCCTGACAGAGCATCCCCTCGGGGGTGAGGACGACGAACTGCTACAAAGCATCCCCCCGGGACAAGCGAAACAGACCCTGACAGATCATCGCCCTGTGGACGGGGACCAGGGACACCGACACATGATTCTCCTGGGTGCGATGACAATGGACCCGATAGGGCATCCCCCCGAGGTGAGGACGATGGACCTCGACAGAGCATCCCCCCAGGGTTCAAGACGACGTGCCGTGACAGGTCATACCCCCGGTGCAAGGATGATGGGCCCCAACAGGGCATCTCCCCGGGACGAGGGCAACGGATTCCGAAAGATCATCCTCCCGGGGGCTAGGATTCAGAACCCTGACAGAGCCTCTCCCTGGGGCAAGGACGACATATCCTTACTGATCATCGCCCCATATGGCGAGGACGAGGGACCCCAAAAGATCATGCCCCCAGGGGCGAGGACGACGGTCCCCGAAAAAGCATCCCACCAGGAGAGGAGGACGACGGACCTCGACATAGCATCCCCTCGGGGGCGAGGACGACGTATCTTAACTGACCATCAGCCCTGGGGCCGAGGATGACGGACTCCAAAAGTGTATTGCCCCGGGGGCGAGGACAGGGACCCCGACAGGTCATGCCCCAGGGGGCGAAGATGACGGACCCCGAAAGGGGCATCCCCCAGGGGCGAGGACGATGGACTCGACAGACCATCGCCCTGGGGGTGAGGACGACGGACCCTGAAAGAGCATCCCTTCCAAGTGAGAGGGCGACCCACCCTGACAGAGCATCTCCCCGAGACGAGTGTGACGGACGCCAAAAGATCATACTTCCAGGGGCGAGGACGAGGGACTCCAACAGAGCCTCCCCCTGGGGCGAGGACGACGTATCCCTACTGACCATCGCCCCGGAGCCGAGGACGACAGAATCAGAAAATGTATTGCCCTGGGGCGAGGACGAGGGACCCCGACAGTTCATTCCCCGGGGGCGAGGAGTACGGACGACGACAGAGCATCTCCATGGGGATGAGGACGACAAACCCCAAAAGACCATCGCCCCGGGACGAGGATGACGGACCCTGACAGAGCATAGCCCACGGACGAGGGCGAGGGACCCCAACAGAGCATTTCCCCGGGGGTGAGGACGATGTACCCCGACAGATGATCCCTTTGGGTGCGATGACGACGGACCCCGATAGGGCATCTCCCAAAGGCGAGGACGATGGACCCAGACAGATCATACCCCGGGGGCGAGAAGAGTAGACAATGGCAGGGCATCGCTTCGGGGCAACAGCGGACATGGACAGAGCATCTCCCGGGGTGAGGACAGATATGGGCGTGTCTTGGTTTTGGGCAAATTAGGGGAAAAATCTCTAAAAGGAACCCCTTAAGCAACAAACTTTCCGAATTCTTCCCCCTACCACCACCGGCTTTGGGAAGATTTTCCTCAGAGAAAAAGTCGAAAAATGTTGTTTATATAGCAAACACACAGAAAAATCTCACCACAACGCAAGAAAAAAACAGCCACGGGTGACGCAGCAAACCTGACGCGTCCGAGTGGATGTACAGCCTCAAGACATCTCCGGTGCTGGGGAGGGCAGAAACACGTATTTCTTTTCACGAGCAGGCGCCCGGCATTTCTTGATGTTCCAGGTAGTCCAGGATCAGGTTCCTGTGGTATTGCTAGCTAATAAGGGAAGGGAAAATAAAGCGAAGCAGCCCAAACAAATTGGGGGTAGAAGCAGCAGCTAAGCAAGCAGAAGCAGCTAAAAGAGGCCGAGCCGCGCAGGGGGGGAGAGGGGGCAGCAGCTTGCGAGCAGCACAGCGGCAGCAGCTCACCGATGGGGAGGGGCGCTGTCTAGCTAGACAAAACAAACCCTCCAGGCATGAGCAGCACACGATTGTGGATATAAAGCACTGCAACGTCACCCCAGGACAGGGGGTGAGCCTCCCCCCGGGGGCAAGGATGACGCTTTGCCCTCCCCACCAAAAGGCGACAAAAACAGCACAACCTGCCAAAGGTAAGGTGGATAGAGAGCACAGCGGCCTCTTAAATTCGGAGGGGCCGGACACCACCCCGCCTCAACAAAGCTAAGGACAGACAAGCACCGGGGAGGCGAGGGACCGCGCTGGCCTCTCAAATCAGAGGGGTCTGGCCATCGCCCCAGTTAAATAAACCTAAGGCCAAAATAAAATTGGCAAAAATCACATCAAGTGCTGTGCCTGGTCTTTACTCTTGCAACAGAGTCCCTCGCCACCCAAACCAAGCTCCAAGCCCCCCCCGCCCCATGAAGAGGAGGACGGAGACCCACAGCAGGCCAGGGAGCGTGGGGGGCCCAGGGATGTCTCCGTCCCCCTCCTCCCTGGGCGGTCATGGGGGGTTTTGGGCCTCTCCTGAGGGGAATGGCAGGGCTGGAGGTCTCTGGCCGTGTCACACTAGGGCATGGCGGGGCTGGGGGGTCTCTGGCCATGTCACATTGGGGAAATGCTCAAGGCTGGGGGTCTTTGGCCGTGTGACACCCGGGGATTCTCGGGGCGCTCATCCCAGGGTGAGAGGGACAGAGACCCTGCGGTGTCCCCAGAGGGATGAAGACCTGTCCTTGTTTTGGACAAATTTACGGGAAATATCTTGCAAAGGAGTCCCCCTAGGAAAATAAACCCCCAGAACTCCTTCCCCCTCCCACTACCGTGTTCTGGGAAGAACTTCCTCCGAGGGAAAAAAGTGGAAAAAATCTTGTTTATTTTAACAAACACTTCCCAGCACCAGAAAAAAACAATCCCCAGATGGCACAAAAGGTTTTCACCAAGGTGAGCGAGGATGGACGAGCTCGGTCAGTCCCTGCTGGGAAGGGAGCAAAGCTTCTGTGGCAGGCTTCCAGAGGCAGTCTCTGATGTTCAGATCCCTCCGTCCGGAGCCGGTGCAGATCTTCGGGATGAGGGGAAGAAGGGAGAGAGAAAGAGGGAGCAGCTGGGGGCAGGAGAAACTGGGGCAAAAGCTAGGGGCAAAAGCGGCAGCCAAAGCGGCAAAAGCAGCAGCAAAAGCAGCAGCAGCAGGCCAGCTGCAGCATCAGCCAAAAAAGCAGCAGGCAGCAGCGCCAGCAGCCGAGGGCCTGCCCAGGGCGGGGGAGGACGGCCACGGCGGCAGCAGCTCCGTGCAGACAGAGGGGAGGGGGGGGCAGGTAGAGAAGTAGTCATAACACTAACCCAGGATAAGACCCCACACCCAAGAGAGAGGGACAGAAACCCCCCGTCCCCCTCGAGCATTTCCCAGGCCCAGAGGGATGGACACCCTCGAGCATCCCTGGGTGCTGGCACAGATAAAACTGGCCCAAATCAAACTTTTATCAGCCAGAAATGCTTTGGCAGTGAGATTTCCTTTTCCCAGGCCTTGCTGTGTCACGATGGACGCTCGGTTTTGAGAGGTTCTGGGGTGTCACAACGCTGCCTTTGCTTCCACCAGGCCTACTGTGTCACAAGAGAGCCTCGGGTCTGTGAGATTCTGTTGGAATTCAAAATGCAAGGAATTCTCTCGACATTGGGCCTATCAATCAAAGTCTAGAAAAGAACACAGGATTTGACCGGAGGCCTCAGGAAATGCTTCCAACTTAGGTGGTAGAAGCAAAAATGTAGATTAAAGCAGAGATGTATTTAGGTGAGAAAAGTTTACCTGTAGATTTTATGATTAAAAAAAAATAAAATTAGTCGCAGATGAGACAAAAAGGTTTAGACTGAGTCTATGTGCCAGAACAGGATTGGCTAAGAAAATTCACACTGCAATTAGACAAACTTTTATTGAAAAGTATTGAATTAAAACCATAAATATCTTTGCTGGCAGTGTGTTATTGGTGAATAAATCCTGAAAAGACCTTGTAGCCATAAGTGTTGCAACTTCTCGTCACGCTGTCGACACTTGTCGACTCCTGGAATGGAGTAGGGACACCCAGAGACCCCTTCCTCTGCTTCTTGCAGTGCCGAAAGGGGCCCAGGAGAGCTGTGGAGGAACCGGGAGTGCCCGGATCTGCTCCCAAAAACCCGGTGTGACCTCCGGCCCCGCCCCCACCCCGCCCTTACACCTGCCTTTCCCACCCCGGGTCCGAGCTACGCCCCTTTTATGCTCTTTCTCCTTCCCACCAATCAGAACGCTCGGTCACGCTGTGGCCATGCATCCTCTTTGTGTCATCACAATGCTCCGCCCCCACGCTTGTTTCTGGGCTCCTATTGGCTGTGCCTGAAAGGGGCGGGACTTGGTCTGGGTATATAAAGAGCCCCACTGGCTTGGGTCCTCAGCAGCGATGGCGGCAGAAAGAGGAGGAGGGGTCCCTGGGAGAGGAGCCCCGAGTAGCGCACCGGGAGGAGACCCACGGAGTGGGCGGAGATCCATCCGCTCTGCGCCGTCTGCCCGGCAACGAAGGGCGCGGAGACCCCACCAGTGACTCTGCTCCACGGAGACCCCCGGAGCCTACACCGCCATGAGCACAGATAAGCCAGCCCCCCTCCATGGTGGAGGAAGACTGCGGTGACCTGACACGCCCCGCCCCACACACATATTTCCACGCAGAATAACGATGGCGACACCCCGCTTCCCCGGTCCTCTCATTGGGGTGAGGAGGGTGGACACTGACAGTGCATCCCCCCAGGAACCAGGACGATGGACACATGGTGAAGACGACATACCCTGACAGAGCATCGCCCTAGGGTGAGGACGACAGAGACACCGCTCCCCAGCACTACTCAGTGCTTCCCCGGAATGAGCAGGCGCCCCCGGCCTGCCAAAGGTGAGGTGGACGGAGACCACCCGTGCCTTCTGTGTTGCAGAGAAGGAGGATGGACATGACCTGACCACTCATCCCCACAGAAAAATGAGGGCGGAGACGATCCTGACCCCCTATAGCTGAGGAGCGGCAACAAAGGGTGCAGAGACCCCACCAGAGACTGCTCCACTCCATGGGGACCATCCCCACTCATCCCAAGGTAAGCACCGAGACCACCCGGACCCTTCCCCAGTAATGGGAAGCGGGTGGAGATCTCCTGACCAACCCCACCATCCCCACACAGAAAGGATGGAGACGATGAGACACCCCGATCCTCCCTCGGGGCGAGGAGGCTGGACACCGAGAGAGCATCGCCCCGGGGCGAGGACGACGGACCCCAACAGATCATCCCCCCGGGGGCCAGGATGACGGACCCCGAGAGAGCATCCCCCAGGAAGCGAGGGCGACAGGACCCCTACAGAGCATCCCCTTGGAATCGAGGGCGACGGACCCCGACAGATCATCCCCCTGGGACGAGGACGACGGACCCTGAAAGATGATGCCCTCAAGGCGAGGACGACGGAGCCCGACAGAACAGTGCCCCAGGGCCGAGGACGATAGAGCCCGACAGAACATCCTCCCGGGGCGAGGACGACAGACCCAGACAGGGCATCCTCCAGGGGCGAGGATGATGAACCCTGTCAAACCATCGCCCTGGGTCAAGGGCGACAGACGCCGAAAGATCATCATCCCAGGGGTGAGGACGAGGAACCGTGACAGAGGTACCCACCTGGGGGCGAGGACGAGAGACCCCGAGAGAACATCCCCTCCAAGCGAGCATGAGGGACCCCCACACATCATCTCTCCAGGAAGAGGACCTAGAACCCTGAGAGATGATCTCTCCAGGACGACAGTGACGAACCCCGACAAAGAATCCCCTCAAGGAGAGGAGGAGGGACCCCGACAGAGCATCACTCCACGACGATGGCGTCGGATGCCGACAGATGATCTCCCCAAGACGAGAACGTCGGATCCCGGAAGAGCTTTGCGCCGGGGGCGAGGATGAAGGACCCCGACAGAGCATCGCCCTGGGGGCAAGGAGGACAGACCCTGACAAATGATTCCCCCGGGAAGCCTGTG
This sequence comes from Luscinia megarhynchos, assembly GCA_034336665.1. Lineage (NCBI taxonomy): Eukaryota > Metazoa > Chordata > Aves > Passeriformes > Muscicapidae > Luscinia > Luscinia megarhynchos. The sequence goes on from CM067584.1 coordinate 5,480,007, forward strand.
ACGCACCCCGAGAGAGTATCCTCCCAAGGAGAGGAGGAGGGATCCCGATAGAGCATCGCCCCGGGACGAGGGCGACGGACGCCGAAAGAACATCGTCGAGATGGCGATGATGAGGAACCCCGACAGATGATCCCCACGGGTGCGAGGACGTCAGACCAAGACAGATCATCTTCCAGGGGGCGAGGTTGATGGACCCTGACAGTTCATTGCCTTGGGGGCGAGGACGACGGGCCCCGACAGAGCATACTCCCTGGGGCGAGGATGAGGGACCGCGAGAAAACATCCCCCTGGGGCGAGGAAGTCGGACCCTGACAGAGCATCCTCCAGGGGGCGAGGACGACGTATCCCTACTGATCATCGTTCCAGGGCCGAGGACGACGGACTCCAAAATTGTATTGCCCCAGGAGTGAGGACGAAGGACCCCGCCAGATCATGTCCCCAGGGGTGAGGACGATGGACACCAACAAAGGATCCTCTTGGGTAAGAAGACGAAAGACTTCGACAGGGCATCCCTCCAGGGCGACGACGACAGACGTGACAGAGCATCGTCCCAGAGGGGAGGACGTCGAACCCCGACAAGGCATCTCTTTGAGGCGAAGACGACAGACCCCGACAGAGCATTGCCCCGGGGGCGAGGACAACAGATCCTGACAGAGCATTGCCCCGGGACGAGGGCAACGGACCCTGACAGAGCATCGCCCTGGGACGTGGGCGATGGATCCTGACAGAGCATCCCCGGGAGACAAGGGAGACGGACCCTGACAGAGCATCGCCCAGAGGGCGAGGACGAGGGACCCTGACAGAGCATTGCCCCGGGGTTGAGGACGACGGACGCCGAGAATTGATCCTCCTGGGTGCGATGATGATGGACCTCGACAAGGCATCCCCCCGGTACGAGGACGACAGACCCCAACAGATCATCCCCCCTGGGGCGAGGACGTCGGACCCCGACAGGGCATCCCTGTGGGGCGAGGATGGCAGACCCCGACAGAACATCGCCCCAGGGCAAGGACGACAGACCTCGACAGATCATCCCTCCGGTGCGAGTCCGACAGACCCCGACAGTGCATCCCTGTGGGGCAATGACGACACACCCCAACAGAGCATCGCTCCTGGGCGAGGACAATGGTCCCCGACACAGCATCGCCCCGGGACGAGAGCGATGGACGCCGCAAGATCATCCTCCTGGATGCGAGTATGCCATATCCCTACTGACCATCGCTCCGGCAGCGAGGATGACGGATCCAGGAAGTGTATTGCCCAGGGGGCGAGGATGAGGGATCCCGACAGATGATCCTTCCAAGGGCAAGGACGACGGACCCTGACAGAGCATCCCCCGTAACGAGGACAACAGATCCCGACAGAGCATCCCCCTGGGGCGAGAACGACACACCCCGACGGAGCATCACCTTGTGGGCGAAGACGTCGGACACCGACAGAGCATCCCGTCCGGTGTGAAGATGACGGACCCCGACAGAGCATTGCCCCAGGGGCGAGGACAACGGACCCTGACAGAGCATCCTCCCGGTTCGAGAATGATGAACCCCGCCAAATCATCGCCCTGGGTCAAGGGCGACTGACGCCGAAAGGTCATCATCCCAGGGGCGAGGACGAGGGACCGTGATAGAGCATCCCCCCGGTGGCGAGGACAAGGGACCCCGAGAGAACATCCCCCCCGGGCGAGGAAGAGGGACCCCAACAGATCATCTCCTTTGGGGAGAGGACGACGGGCCCTGACATATTATCCACCATGACGACTGCGACGCACACCGAGAGATTATCCCCCCAAGGAGAGGAGGAGGGAACCCGACAGAGCATCGCCCCTTGACGAGGGCGACTGATGCTGAAAAAACATCTTTGAGGCGGCGAGGACGACAGACCCCGACAGAGCATAGCCCCGGGGGCGAGGACAAGGGACCCCGACAGAGCATTGCCACGGGGTTGAGGACGACGGACACGGACAAAAGATCCTCCCGGGTGTGATGACGATGGACCCTGACAGGGCATCTCCCTGGGGTGAGGGCGACAGACCCCGACAGAACATCGCCACAGGACAAGGGCGACAGACCCTTACGGAGCATCATCATGGGACGAGGGAGAAGGACACTGACAGAGAATCCCCGGGTGACGAGGGAGACCGACCGTGACAGAGCATCGCCCCGAGGGCGAGGATGAGGGACCCCGACAGAGCATTGCCCCGGTTTGAGGATGATGGACACCGACAAATGATCATCCCGGGTGCGATGACGACGGACACCGACAAGGCATTCCCTCAGGTGCGAGGATGACAGACCCCGACAGAGCATCGCCCCAGGGTGAGGAGCACGGACCTCGACAGGGCATGCCCGTGGGGAGAGAACGACGGACCCTGACAGATCATCCCCCCTGGGGCGAGGACAAGGGACCCCGACAGAGCATTGCCCTGGGGGCGAGGACGACTGGCCCTGACAGGGCATCCCTGTGGAGCGAGGATGACGGACCCCAACAGAGCATCGCCCCGATGCGAGGGAGACGGACTCCGACAGAGCATTGTCAAGGGACGAGGGTGACAGACCCTGACAGAGCATCGCCCTGGGACGTGGGCAATGGTCCCTGACAGAGAATCTTCGGGTGACGAGGGAGACGGACCGTGACAGAACATCTCCCCGAGGGCAAGGACGAGGGACCCCGACAGAACATTGCCCCGGGGTTGAGGACGACGGACACCGACAAATGATCCTCCTGGGTGTAATGATGACGGACCCCGACAAGGCATCCCCTTTTTGCAAGGACGACAGACCCTTACTGAGCATCGCCCCGAAGGCTAGGAGGACGTACCCCGACAGGGCATCCCTGTAGGGCGAGGACGACATAACCCGACAGAGAATCCCTTCAGGGCGAGGACGAGGGTCCCTGACAGAGCATCGCCTCTGGACAAGTGCGACGGACGCTGCAAGATCATCCTCTCGGGGGCGAGTATGGCGTATCCATATTGACCGTCGCCCCGGAAGCGAGGACAACAGACCCCGAAAGTGTATTGCCCAGGGGCAAGGGCGAGGGACCCCGACAGAGCATCCCTGTGTAACGAGGACAACAGACCCCGACAGATCATCCCCCCGGGGAGAGGACGACACACCCCAAAAGAGCATCGTCCAGGGGCCGAGGATGTCGGACCCTGACAGGGCATCCCCGTGGTGCGAGGATGACAGACCCCTACATATCATCCCCCCGGGGGCGAGGACGACGGACCCCGACAGAGCATGCCTCTGGATGAGGGTGACATCGAAAGACCATCCTCCCGGGAGCAAGGACGACAGGCCCCGACAGTGCATCGCCCCGGGGGCGAGGACAAGGGATCCCGAAAGAGCATTGCCCCGGGGGTTAGGACGACAGACATCGAAAGATGATCCTCCCGGGTGCAATGACAACGGACCCCGACAGGGCATCTCCCCGGGGCAAGGACGACGGACCCAGTCAGAGCATCGCGCCGGGGGCGAGGACGACAGACCCCGACAGAGCATTGAACCGGGACGATGGCGACAAACCCTGAAAGGGCATTGCCCTGGGCCGAGGACAATGGACCCTGAGAGATAATCCCTGGGCGACAAGGGAGAAGGACCTTGACAGAGCATCACCCTGAGGGCGAGGACGAGGGACCCCGACGGAGCATTGCCCCAGGGTTTAGGACGACAGACACCGACAAATGATCCTCCCGTGTGCGATGACGAAGGACCCCGACAAGGCATCCCCCCGGTGCGAGGACGACGGACCCCGACAGAGCATGGCCCCAGGGGTGAGAAGGATGGACCCCGACAAGGCATACCCGTAGGGCGAGGATGACAGACCCTGACAGAGCATTGTCCCAGAGGGGAGGACGTCAAACCCCGACAAGGCATCCCTTTGAGGCGAAGACGACAGAGCCCGACAGAGCATTGCCCCGGGGGCGAGGACAACAGATCCCGACAGAGCATTGCCCCGGGACGAGGGCAACGGACCCTGACAGAGCATCGCCTGGGACGTGGGCGATGGACCCGGACAGAGCATCCCTGGGAGACGAGGGAGATGGACCCTGACAGAGCATCGCCCAGAGGGCGAGGACGAGGGACCCTGACAGAGCATTGCCCCGGGGTTGAGGACGACGGACACCGAGAATTGATCCTCCCGGGTGCGATGATGACGGACCACGACAAGGCATCCCCCCGGTACGAGGACGACAGACCCCGACAGATCATCCCCCCGGGGGCGAGGACGTCGGACCCCGACAGGGCATCCCTGTGGGGCGAGGACGGCAGACCCCGACAGAACATTGCCCCAGGGCGAGGACGACGGACCGCGACAGAGCATCACCACCAGCGCGAGGACAACAGACCCTGACCGATCATTCCCCTGGTGCGAGGACAACGGTCCCTGACTGAGCATCTCTCTGAGACAAGGGGGACGGACGCCGAAAGATCATCCTCCCATTGGCGAGGACGAGGGACCCCGACAGATCATGCTCCCAAGGGCGAGGACGACGGACACCGACAGATGTTCTTCCAGGGTGCATTGACGAAAGACTCCTACAGGGCATCCCCCCGGGGGCAAGGACGAGGGACACCAACAGCGCTTTCCCCTCCCCGCCAAAAGGCGACAAAGACAGCACAGCCTGCCAAAGGTAAGGGGGATGGAGAGTACAGCGGCCTCCCAAAATCGGTGGTATTAGGACACCACCCCGCCTCAACAAAGCTAAGGACAGACAAGCACCCGGGCAGCGAGGGACAGCACCGGCCCCCCAAATCGGAGGGGTCTGTCCATCGCCCAGGTTCAAAAAAGCTAAGGCCAAAATAAAATTGGCAAAAATCACATCAAGTGCTGTGCCTGGTCATTACTCTCGCAACAAGTCCCTCGCCACCCAAACCAAGCTCAAAGCTTCTTCCCGCCCCATGAAGAGGAGGACGGAGACCTTCAGCCGGGAAGGGAGCGCGGGGGGCTCAGGGATGTCTCCGTCCCCCTCCTCCCTGGGCGGTCCTGGGAGGTTTCGAGCCTCTCCTGAGGGGAATGGCAGGGCTGGGGAGTCTCTGGCCGTGTCACACTGGGGCAGGGCAGGGCTGGGGCTTCTCTGGTGGTATCACACCGGGTGATGCTCGGGGCGCTCATCCCAGTGTGAGAGGGACAGAGACCCTGCGGTGTCCCCAGAGGGATGAAGACCCCACCCCAAGGGAGAGGGACAGAAACCCCGCGGCCCCCTCGAGCATTTCTCAGGCCCAGAGGGATGGAGACCCTCGAGCATCCCTGAATGCTGGCCCAGATCAAACTGGCCCAAATCAAACTTTTATCAGCCAGAAATGCTTTGGCAGTGAGATTTCCTTTCCACAGACCCCGCTGTGTCACGATGGACGCTCGGTTCCGTGAGGTTCTGGGGTGTCACAACGCTGCCTTTGGTTCCACCAGGCCCTAGTGTGTCACAAGAGAGCCTCGGGTCTGTGAGATTCTGTTGGAATTCAAAATGCAAGGAATTTTCTCGACATTGGGCCTGTCAATCAAAGTCTAGAAAAGAACACAGGATTTGACCGGAGGCCTCATGAAATGCTTCTGTCCTGGTTTAGGACAAATTTACGGGAGATATCTCGCAAAGGAGTACCCCCAGGAAAATAAACCCCCAGAACTCCTTCCCCCTCCCACTACCAGGTTCGGGAAGAACTTTCTCTGAGGGAAAAAAGTGGAAAAAACTTGTTTATTTTAACTAAACACTTCCCAACACCAGGAAAGGACAATCCTCAGATGACACAAAACGTTTTCCCCAAGGTGAGCGAGGATGGACGAGCTCAGTCAGTCCCTGCTGGGAAGGGTGCAAAGCTTCTGTGGCAGGCTTCCAGACGCAGTCTCTGATGTTCAGATCCCTCCGTCCGGAGCCGGTGCAGATCTTCGGGATGAGGGGAAGAAGGGAGAGAGAAAGAGGGAGCAGCTGGGGGCAGGAGAAGCTGGAGCAAAAACTAGTGGAAAAAAGCGGCAGCCAAAGCGGCAAAAGCAGCAGCAAAAGCAGCAGCAGCAGCAGGCCAGCAGCAGCAGCAGGCAAAGCAGCAGGCAGCAGCAGCCCAGCAGCCGGGCCTGCCGGGGCGGGGGAGGCGGCAGCAGCTCCGTGCAGACGGGGGGGGGCGGGGGCGGGGCAGGTAGAGGAGTAGTCATAACACTGACCCAGGACATTCCACCCCTTATCCCACATCGTGAACATTGACACACGATTGGGATATATACACCACTATACAATGTGAAAGCTTTCATCTACTTGCTCAAACCTTCAACACTTACACGTTTCCTCTCATTTTACTTACTCAGGCCTTCAACACTTAGGTTATTCCTTCTGTCTCACCCCACAATCAGATCTCCCTGAGGTACACATCGTGTTGTTCCATCTTTCTGCATTACCCACCACGTACATCCTGGTCCTTGAGCAAAGACAATCCCACGAATGGGTTTGCCTGTACTCGAGGCAGGATTAACCCATACTGCCTTTCCTAACAAACCTTTAACTTGGGCCACTGGGACTTTATCTCCATCCACTATATTAAGGGAGTCAGACTGGGCAGGACCTGCTCGGTTGATGGAACCTCTGGTGTTAACTAACCAAGTAGCCTTTGCTAGATGTTGTTCCCAGTTTTTAAAAGACCCCCCACCCAATGCTTTCAAGGTGGTCTTCAACAATCCATTGTACCTCTCCACTTTACCCGCAGCTGGTGCATGGTAATGGATGTGGTACACCCACTCAATACCGTGTTCCCTAGCCCAGGTGTTGATGAGGTTATTTTTAAAATGAGTCCCATTGTCTGACTCATTTCTGTCAGGGGTACCATGCCTCCAAAGGACCTGCTTTTCCAGGCCCAAGATGGTGTTGCGGGCAGTAGCATGGGACACAGGATAGGTCTTCAACCAGCCGGTGGTGGCTTCCACCATGGTCTTCACATAATGTTTACCCTGGCGAGTCTGAGGCAGTGTGATGTAATCAATCTGCCAAGCCTCCCCGTACTTGTACTTCGACCAACGTCCACCATACCAGAGAGGCTTCACTCGCTTGGCCTGCTTGATGGCAGCGCAGGTGTCACAGTCATGGATAACTTGTGTTATGCTGTCCATGGTAAGATCCACCCTTCGGTCTCGTGCCCACTTATAGGTGGCATCTCTACCCTGGTGGCCTGAGGCATCATGGGCCCATCGTGCTAGGAACAACTCTCCCTTGTGCTCCCAGTCAAGATCTATCTTAGACACCCCTATCTTTGCAGCCTGATCTACCTGCTGATTGTTTTGCTGTTCTTCATTGGCTCTACTTCTGGGGACATGGGCATCTACATGGCGAACTTTCACAGGGAGTTTCTCTAACCGACTAGCGATGTTTTTCCATTCTTCAGCAGCCCAAATTGGTTTTCCTCTGCGCTGCCAGTTCGCCTCTTTCCATTTCTTCAACCATCCCCACAGAGCAATGGCCACCATCCAGGAATCAGTGTACACATAGAGTTTCGGCCATTTCTCTCTTTCTGCAACATCTAGGGCCAGTTGAATAGCTTTAAGTTCAGCAAGCTGACTTGATCTGCCCTCTTTTTCAGTGGCCTCTGCGACCCATCGTGTAGAGCTCCATACAGCTACTTTCCACCTCCAGTTCATCCCTACGATGCGACAAGAACCGTCGGTGAATAGAGCATAACGTGCTTCCTCTGCCGGCAGCTGGTTGTACGGTGGAGCTTCTTCAGCCCGGGTCACTGGTTCTTCTTCCTCATCCCTGACACTGAATTTTTCACCTTCTGGCCAGTTTGTAATTATTTCTAAAATCCCGGGACGATTGAGTTTTCCAATCCGGGCAGCTGAGTGATGAGGGCAATCCACTTGCTCCATGTGGCACTGGTGGCATGGTGGGTGGAGGGAACCTTTCTGCTGAACATCTACCCCAGCACTGGCAGTCGGGGTGCCAAGAGGAGTTGAGCTTTTGTGCCGATCACTTCTGAAGCAGCTTGGACTCCCTCATAGGCGGCCAAGATTTCCTTCTCTGTTGGGGTATAGTTGCCTTCCGATCCTCTGTAACTTCTGCTCCAAAATCCCAGGGGTGGGCCTCGGGTCTCACCGGGCACCTTCTGCCACAGACTCCAAGACAAACCGTGGTTCCCGGCTGCAGAATAGAGCACATTCTTCACATTTGGCCCCGTCCTATTTGGGCCAAGAGCTACTGCATGGGCAATTTCTTGTTTAATCTGGGCGAAGGCTTGCTGTTGTTCAGGGCCCCAATGGAAATCATTCTTCTTCCGAGTGACCTGGTAAAGAGGGCTCACGATCTGACTGTACTCGGGGATGTGCATTCTCCAAAAGCCTATAGCACGCAAGAAAGCTTGTGTTTCTTTCTTGTTAGTGGGTGGAGACATAGCTGTGATTTTGTTAATAACATCAGTGGGAATCTGACCTCTTCCATCTTGCCACTTCACTCCTAGGAACTGGATCTCACGAGCAGGTCCCTTAACTTTACTCTTCTTAATGGCAAAACCGGCTTTCAGGAGGATTTGGATAATTTCCTCTCCTTTTTCAAACACTTCTTCTGCTGTATTTCCCCACAAAATGATGTCATCGATGTACTGCAAATGTTCTGGAGCCTCACCCTTTTCCAGTGCAGCCTGGATCAGCCCATGGCAGATGGTGGGGCTGTGTTTCCACCCCTGGGGCAGTCGGTTCCATGTGTACTGCACGCCCCTCCAGGTGAAAGCAAACTGAGGCCTGCACTCTGCAGCCAAAGGAATAGAGAAAAACGCATTGGCAATGTCAATGGTGGCATACCACCTTGCTGCCTTGGACTCTAGCTCGTACTGGAGCTCCAGCATGTCCGGCACGGCAGCGCTCAGTGGTGGGGTGACTTCATTCAATGCGCGGTAGTCCACAGTCAGTCTCCATTCTCCGTCAGGCTTGCGCACAGGCCAGATGGGGCTGTTGAAGGGTGAGTGGGTTTTGCTAACCACCCCTTGGCTCTCTAGCTCCCGAATCATCTTATGGATGGGGATCACAGCATCTCGAGTTGTCCTATATTGCCGGCGATGTACTACGGAAGTGGCAATTGGTACCCTTTGTTCTTCCCCTTTCAGAAGTCCTACAGTAATCGGATTTTCAGATAGTCCAGGCAAGGTATTCAGTTGCCGAATGTGCTCTGACATCACAGCAGCTATTCCAAATGCCCACTTAAGACCTTTTGGGTCCTTAAAATACCCACTTCGGAGGTAATCTATTTCCCAAAATACATGGGGCCTCTGGACCAGTCACAATAAGATGTTTTTTCCACTCCTTGCCAGTTAAACTCACTTCAGCTTCCACTATGGTAAAGTCCTGCGATCCACCTGTTACACCAGCAATAGAAACGGATTCTTCCCCCACATATCTTGATGGAATTATCGTACACTGTGCTCCTGTATCCACTAAAGCTTTATATTTCCGTGGTTTCGATGTGCCAGGCCACCGAATCCACACGGCTCTCCCTCGCCTCACCCTGGTTAGAGGCAGGGCCCCTCTAAGCCTGATTATTCTTCTTTTCCAGGGCATAGGTTTTAGAAGTTCCCTCAAGAGGGTCAGACATGTCATTATCATTATCATGTTTGGCATTTTGACTACTGGAAACAGGAGCAGCTCTCCTTTTGGCGGAACTTCCTCTTTCAATCTTGCCTTCCTTCAGATCACGCACCCGTTGTGCCAGAGCAGCCGTAGGCTTCCCATCCCATCTCCTCATGTTCTCTCCAGAATCCTGTAAGAAAAACCACAACTCGGCTCGAGGAGTATACCTCCTCTCCCCATCGGGGAAATGTCTACGTTGGATACCAGGACGTCTAACTCGCACTGCTGAAATTTGGAGGAGGTCCTCCTTAATCTCCTCCCTGAGCCTCTTATGATTTTCCTCTATCTTGTCCTCTAAGTTCTGCAAGCGTGTTTCCACAGCTGCGATTCTGGCATGTGTTGGGCCATGCACAGCATCCGCAGAGGCTCGAAGCTTCTTAGCCATATCAAGAACTGTCTTATGTACCTCTTCTCGCTTCAGTATTGCTAAGGCAGAGGCGTATTCAGATGGCCCGAGTCTCACAAGTTTTCTCCACATCACCGGTGTGCATGGGACCAGGTCCGGATTCCTAGTTGCTACATCTTCCGAAAAAATGATCTCCGCCACTGCCATTTCCCTTAGTCGTTGGATCCCTTGCTCCATAGTTTTCCATCGGGTTTGTTGCATATATAGGTCATCGGCACACAGATATCTTTGTGCCACACTGTCTAAAACCCGTGCCCAGAGGCTTTGAGGGTTAGCCTCCCTCATCATTCCCTGATCGATGTGACAGGGATCCCAGGTGTCTCGCTTCAGTGCCATCCAGGATGGTAGCCTCGCCTGCTGCATCGCAAAGCCGGACCAGCCAACTAATTATGGACTCATCGGGTCATCTCGTATAATCCTTCCTCAGACCACGAAGATCCTTCAGGGACAGGGACTCATTATTAGTCTCTGATCTCACACTAGTTGTTTTTACTCTTGATTTTATATCAGGAGGCATTGAGGGTCCTTCTCCTGCATCCTCATCATCATCATCTACAGGCCGATCGGTCTTCTTTGTGCACTTTCCACTTCTGGTGCTAGTAGCCACGGCCATTGGTTGAAGCTTATTATCTAATTTCGCCCCTGTCCTCAAGTCTGGAGTGTTTACTACATCCTGAGTCACTGGGATGGTAACTATTCTATCTCCGTGTTCCCTGTCTGCTGTCTGTGGTCCTAGACTATCTAACAGGCTACGATAAGCATACGCCAGGGCCCAGCTCACTGCAGTGATCTTTTTTTCCTTAGGGTTATCATGGCACTTCTCTTTCAAATATTTTACCACCTCAGCTGGGTTTTGAATTTTCTCCTGAGGAAAGTCCCAAACTATAGGATCAGAAAATTCCTTTAACATTTGGCCCAGGTCCTGCCATTTCCCACACCATTCAGGACTCTTCACATTTTGCTTTGCTCCTAAATCAGGAGTTACACCAGCCCCTCCAGAAATCTCAGCTCTCATTTTATATAAACTGTAAACAGTGTATAAAAAGCTTACTAAATTAAACATCAGAAAGATAATCTCTTTAGTGTTCAGGGAAACCTGCACATTTTCTAATAAAGAGTAAAAAATTCAGAGGAGACAAAGGAAAGCAAAGGCTGAAAAGCCTCCTCCCCCTCTTCTCATCTAACAAACTGAGTGCATATCCATAACCAGGATCCAGAAGATATCCCTGGAACCGATTCCAGCATCGTTATAAATCTCTTACAAGCCATCGCAACCAAGCCCAGTCCGATAAATATTTTGGTCATTATCCCTCTAGTATAAAAACTACAAATAAGGGACAGTACTGGAGCTATTTCCGGATAGGAAAATAACCCCAAAGACCAGAGAGGTATTAAAACCTCAAAAAACCCTAGTATCCAAAACCACATACCAGCTTCCATCCCAAAAAACATTTTAAATCTATACCAATACACAGTTACAAGGTAATAAAGTTTTTTCAAATTCCTCGTGCCCCTAAAGTTGGGCGCCAAGATTTGTCCTGGTTTAGGACAAATTTACGGGAGATATCTCGCAAAGGAGTACCCCCAGGAAAATAAACCCCCAGAACTCCTTCCCCCTCCCACTACCGGGTTCGGGAAGAACTTCCTCTGAGGGAAAAAAGTGGAAAAAACTTGTTTATTTTAACAAAACACTTCCCAACACCAGGAAAGGACAATCCCCAGATGACACAAAACGTTTTCACCAAGGTGAGCGAGGATGGACGAGCTCAGTCAGTCCCTGCTGGGAAGGGTGCAAAGCTTCTGTGGCAGGCTTCCAGAGGCAGTCTCTGATGTTCAGATCCCTCCGTCCGGAGCCGGTGCAGATCTTCGGGATGAGGGGAAGAAGGGAGAGAGAAAGAGGGAGCAGCTGGGGGCAGGAGAAGCTGGGGCAAAAACTAGAGGAAAAAAGCGGCAGCCAAAGCGGCAAAAGCAGCAGCAAAAGCAGCAGCAGCAGCAGGCCAGCAGCAGCAGCAGCCAAAGCAGCAGGCAGCAGCAGCCCAGCAGCCGGGCCTGCCGGGGCGGGGGAGGCGGCAGCAGCTCCGTGCAACCGGGGGTGGGGGGGGGGGGGGGGCGGGGCAGGTAGAGGAGTAGTCATAACACTGACCCAGGACAGCTTCTAACTTAGGTGCTAGAAGCAAAAATGTAGATTAAAGCAGAGATGTATTTAGGTGAGAAAAGTTTACCTGTAGATTTTATGAAAAAACAAAGAATAAAATTAGTCGCAGATGTGACAAAAAGTCTTAGACTAGGTCTGTGTGCCAGAACAGGATTGGCTAAGAAAGTTCACACTGCAATTAGACAAAACTTTAGTATTGAATTAAAAACATAAATGTTTTGCTGGCAGAGTATAATTGGTGAATAAATCCTGAAAAGACCTTGTAGCCATAAGTGTTGCAACTTCTCGTCCTGCTGTCGACACTTGTCGACTCCTGGAATGGAGTAGGGACGCCCAGAGACCCCTTCCTCTGCTTCTTGCAGTGCCAGAAAGGGCCCAAGAGAGCTGTGGAGGGACCGGGAGTGCCCGGAGCTGCTCCCAAAATCCTGGTGTGACCCCCGGCCCCGCCCCCTGCCTGCCCTCACACCTGTGCGTCCCACCCCGGGCCCGAGCCACGCGCCTTTTATGTTCTTTCTCCTTCCAGCCAATCAAACGCTCGGTCACGCTGTGGCCACGCCTCCTCTTTGTGTCATCACAATGAACAACGCTGGGTGCTCCGCCCCCACGCTTGTTTCTGGGCTCCTATTGGCTGTGCCTGAAAGGGGCGGGGCTTGGTCTGGGTATATAAAGAGCCTAGCTGGCTCGGGTCCTCAGCAGCGACGGCGGCGGAAAGATGAGGAGGGGTCCCTGGGAGAGGACCCCCGAGCAGCACACCGGGAGGAGACCCACGGAGTGGGTGGAGATCCGCTCTGCACCATCTGCCTGGCAACGAAGGGCGCGGAGACCCCACCCGTGACTCTGCTCCACGGAGATGCCCGGAGCCTGCACGGCGATGAGCGCAGATCACCCTGCCCCCCTCCATGGTGGAGGAAGACCGCGGTGACTTGACATGCCCCGCCCCACACAAATTTTTCCACGCAGGATAATGATGGCCACACCCCGCTTGCCGGTACTCTCATTGGGGTGAAAAGGGTGGACACTAAGAGTGCATCCCCCCCTGGGCCAGGATGATGGACAAGAGGCGAAGACGACAGACCCTGACAGAGCATCGCCCCGGGGTGAGGACGACGGACCCTGACAGATGACCCACCAGGACAACTGCGATGCACCATGACAGAGTATCCCCCCAAGTAGAGGAGGAGGGATCACGACAGAGCATCGCCCTGGGACGAGGGCGACGGACGCCAAAAGAACACCGTCGAGGTGGCGAGGATGACGGACCCCGACAGATGATCCCCCTGGGGGCGAGGACGATGGACCCTGACAGAGTATTTTCCCAGGGGCGAGGACGAGGTATCCCTGCTGACCATCGCCCCGGGCCGAGGACGACAGACTCCGAAAGTGTATTACCCCAGGGGAGAGGACGAGGGACCCCGACAGTGGATCCTCCTCTGTGCGAAGACGAAAAAACCCAACAGGTCATCTCCCGGGGTAACGACGAAAGACCTGGAAAGAGGAGCTCCCCGGGGCCGAAAACGACGAACTCTGACTGAAAATCCTCCAGGGGCTAGTGACGACAGACCCCGACAGAGCAACGCCTCGGGGACGAGGACGACGAACCCTGACAGTGCATTGCCCTGAGGGCGAGGACGATGGAACCCGACAGAGCATCTCCCTGAAGCGAGGACGACAGACCCTGAAAGATCATCCCCTCAGTGCAAGGATGAGGGACCCCGACAGAATATGCCCCCGGGTGCGAGGATGATGTATCCCTATGGACCATTGCCCCGGGGACGAAAACGATAGACTCCAAAAGTGTATTGCCCCGGAGATGAGGACGACGGACCCCGACAGAGCATCCCCCCGTGGGCGAAAACGACGGACGCCGACAGAACATCCCCTTGGGATGAGGGCGACGGACGCTGAAAGATCATCCTCCCGGGGGCGAGGACGACGGACCCCGACAGAGCATACCACTGGGACGAGGACAACATATCCCTACTGACCATCACCCCGGGGCCGAGGACGACGGACTCCGAAAGTGTATTGCCCCGGGGGCGAGGACGAGGGACCCAGAAAGATCATACTCCTGGGGTCGAGGATGACGAACCACGAAAGAGCAACCCCCGCGGGGGCGAGGACGACGTATCCCTACTGACCATCCCCCCGAGGGCGAGGACAAGGGACCCCGATAGAGCATCGCCCACGGGGCGAGAATGACGTACATGACACATGATCCTCCTGGGTGCGATGGCGATGGACCCTGATATAGCATCCCCCCAGGGCGAGGACGATGGACCTCGACAGAGCATCACCACCAGCGCGAGGACGACAGACCCTGACCGATCATTCCCCTGGTGCGAGGACAACGGTCCCTGACTGAGCATCTCTCTGAGACAAGGGGGACGGACGCCGAAAGATCATCCTCCCATTGGTGAGGACGAGGGACCCTGACAGATCATGCTCCCAAAGGCGAGGACGACGGACACCGACAGATGATCTTCCAGGGTGCAATGACGAAAGACTCCTACAGGGCATCCCCCCTGGGGCAAGGACGAGGGACACCAACAGCGCTTTCCCCTCCCCGCCAAAATACGAAAAAGACAGCACAGCCTGCCAAATGTAAGGTGGATGGAGTGTACAGCGGCCTCCCAAAATCGGAGGGGGTCGGACACCACCCCGCCTCAACAAAGCTAAGGACAGACAAGCACCGGGGCAGCGAGGGACCGCGCCAGCCCCCCAAATCGGAGGGGTCTGTCCATCGCCCAGGTTCAAAAAAGCTAAGGCCAAAATAAAATTGGCAAAAATCACATCCAGTGCTGTGCCTGGTCATTACTCTCGCAACAAGTCCCTCGCCACCCAAACCAAGCTCAAAGCCCCCCCCGCCCCATGAAGAGGAGGACGGAGACCTTCAGCCGAGAAGGGAGCATGGGAGCTCAGGGATGTCTCCGTCCCCCTCCTCCCTGGGCGGTCCTGGGAGGTTTCGAGCCTCTCCTGAGGGGAATGGCAGGGCTGGGGAGTCTCTGGCCGTGTCACACTGGGGCAGGGCAGGGCTGGGGCTTCTCTGGTGGTATCACACCGGGTGATGCTCGGGGCGCTCATCCCAGTGTGAGAGGGACAGAGACCCTGCGGTGTCCCCAGAGGGATGAAGACCCCACCCCCAAGGGAGAGGGACAGAAACCCCGCGGCCCCCTCGAGCATTTCTCAGGCCCAGAGGGATGGAGACCCTCGAGCGTTCCTGGGTGCTGGCCCAGATCAAACTGGCCCAAATCAAACTTTTATCAGCCAGAAATGCTTTGGCAGTGAGATTTCCTTTCCACAGGCCCCGCTGTGTCACCATGGACGCTCGGTTCCGTGAGGTTCTGGGGTGTCACAACGCTGCCTTTGGTTCCACCAGGCCCTAGTGTGTCACAAGAGAGCCTCGGGTCTGTGAGATTCTGTTGGAATTCAAAATGCAAGGAATTTTCTCGACATTAAGCCTGTCAATCAAAGTCTAGAAAGGAACACAGGATTTGACCGGAGGCCTCAGGAAATGCTTCCAACTTAGGTGCTAGAAGCAAAAATGTAGATTAAAGCAGAGATGTATTTAGGTGAGAAAAGTTTACCTGTAGATTTTATGATAAAACAAAGAATAAAATTAGTCGCAGATGTGACAAAAAGTCTTAGACTAGGTCTGTGTGCCAGAACAGGATTGGCTAAGAAAGTTCACAGTGCAATTAGACAAAACTTTAGTATTGAATTAAAACCATAAATGTCTTTGCTGGCAGTGTGCGTTTTGGTGAATAAATCCTGAAAAGACCTTGTAGCCATAAGTGTTGCAACTTCTCGTCCCGCTGTGGACACTTGTCGACTCCTGGAATGGAGTAGGGACGCCCAGAGACCCCTTCCTCTGCTTCTTGCAGTGCCGGAAGGGGCCCAGGAGAGCTGTGGAGGGACCGGGAGCGCCCTAAGCTGCTTTCAAAATCCTGGTTTGACCCCCGGCCCCGCCCCCTGCCTGCCCTCACACCTGTGCGTCCCACCCCGGGCCCGAGCCACGCCCCTTTTATGTTCTTTCTCCTTCCAGCCAATCAGAACGCTCGGTCACGCTGTGGCCACGCCTCCTCTTTGTGTCATCACAATGAACAACGCTGGGTGCTCCGCCCCCACGCTTGTTTCTGGGCTCCTATTGGCTGTGCCTGAAAGGGGCGGGGCTTGGTCTGGGTATATAAAGAGCCCCGCTGGCTCGGGTCCTCAGCAGCGACGGCGGCGGAAAGATGAGGAGGGGTCCGTGGGAGAGGAGCCTTGAGCAGTCTGCCTGGCAACGAAGGGCGCGGAGACCCCACCCGTGACTCTGCTCCACGGAGATGCCCGGAGCCTACACGGCGATGAGCGCAGATCACCCGGACCCCCTCAATGTTGGAGGAAGGCCTTGGTGACCTGACACGCCCCGCCCCACACACATATTTCCACGCAGTATAACGATGGCGACAGCCCGCTCCCCGATCCTCTCATTGTCGTGAGGAGGCTGGACACTGACAGTGCATACCTCCCTGGGCCAGGACGATGGACATGGGGCGAAGATGACAGAACCTGACAAAGCATCACCCCGGGACAAGGGCGACGGACGCCAAAAGAACATCGTCGAGGTGGCGGGGATGACGGGACCCGACAGATGATCCCCCCGGAGGCCAGGACAGAGCAAACAGACAGAATATCCTCCAGGGGAGTGGAGGAGGCACTCCGACGTATCATCTTCCAGGATTCAAAGACGACGGACCCTGACAGAGCATTGCCCCGCGGGCGAGGACGACGGACCCCGCCAGAGCATCCTCCCTGTGGCGAGGACTTACAACCGTGACAGGGCATCCCCCTGAGGCGAGGACGACGGACCCTGACAGAACATCTCCCCGGGGGCGAGGACGACATATCACTACTTACCATCGCCCGGGGGCCGAGGACGACGGACTCCAAAAGTGCATTGCCATGGGGGCGAGGACGAGGGACCCCGACAGATCAGGTTTGCAGGACCAGGACAACGGACACCGAAAGATGATCCTCTCGGTTGCGAAGATGAAAGACCCTGACAGGGCATCCCCCCGGGGCGACAACGACGGACCCCGACAGAGCATCTACCAGGGGGCGAAGACGACGGATCCCGACAGATGATCCCGCCGGGACGACAGCGATGAAATCCAACAAAAAATCCCCCCAAGGCGAGGATGTTGGACCCGGACAGAGCATTGCCCCGGGGGAGAGAAGGATGGACCCAGACATAGCATCCCCCTGAGGGTGACCACGACGGACCCCGACCGAGCAACCCCTCGGTAAGAGGACGACGGCCCTGACAGAGCATCCACCCGGGTGCGAGGACAATGGACCCCGAGATAACAACCATCCCGGGGGAGAGGACAAGTGACCCCAATAGACAATTGTCCTGGGTTGAAAGCGACGGACACCGACAAATGATCCTCTTGTGTGAGATGACGACAGACACCAACAGGGCATCCCCATGGGGCGAGGACGACAGACCTCGACAGAGCATCCTTTCGTAACGAGGACGAGGGACCCCGACAGAGCATTTCCTCGGGGTGAGGACGACTGACCCTGACAGATGATCCCCCCGGGATGACTGCGACGCACCCAGACAGAGTATCTCCCCAAGGAGAGGAGGAAAGATCCTGAAAGAGCATCGCCCTGGGATGAGGGTGATGGACGCCGAAAGAATATTGTTGAGGTGGCGAGGATGACGGACCCTGTCAGATGATCCCCACAGGGACCCCAACAGAGCATTGCCCAGGTGGTGAGGTCGATGGACCGTGACAGGGCATCCCCCTTGGGGGAGAGGACCACAGACCCCGACAAATCATCCCCCTGGTGCGAGGAAGACGAAATTCGACAGAACATCGCCCTGGGACGAGGGCGACATACTCTGACAGATCATCTTCCCGGGGCGAGGACGACAGACCCTGAAAGAGCATCGTCCCTAGGAGGGAGGACGACGGACCCTGACAGGGCATCGCTCCAGAAGAAAAGGAAGGTGGACCCAGAAAGTGTATTGTCTTGAGGACAAGGACGAGAAACCCCGACAGAGCATTGCCCTGGGGTTGAGGACGACGTACACCGACAAATGATCTTCCCGGGTGCGATGACGACAGAAACCGACAGGGCATCTCCCTGGGGTGAGGACGACAGGCCCGACAGGGCATCTCCGTGGGGCGAGGACGACAGACTCTGACAGAGCATCCCTTTGGGGGAAGGACGAGGGTCCCCGACAGAGCATCGCCCCAGGACGAGGGCGATGGATGACACAAGATCATCCTCTCGGGGTCGAGTATGATGTATCCCTACTGACCATCGCACCGGGAAAGAGAACGATGGACCCCGAAAGTGTATTTCCCCGTGGGCGAGGACGAGGGACCCCGACAGATTATCTTCCCAGGGCGAGGACGAAGGACCCCGACAAAGCATTGCCCCAGGTGTGAGGATGACGGACACCAAGAGATGATCCTTTCAGGGTCCGATGAGGAAACACCCCGACAGGGCATCCCCACGGGGTGAGGACGACGAACCCCGAAAATGTATTATCCCAGGAGCGAGGACGAGGGACCTCGACTGATCATCTTTCTGAGGTTAAGGACGACGGACCCTGGCAGTGCATGCCCGAGTAACGAAAACAACGGACCCCGACAGAGCATGCCCCCGGGGCAAGAACAAAACACCACGACAGAGCGTCACCCTGGGGCCGAGGACTGCGGAACCCGACAGAACATCCCTCAGTTGCGATGATGACGGACTCTGACAGAGCATCTCCCCGGGGGCGAGGACGAGGGACCCCGACAGAGCATTGCCCCGGGGACGAGGGTGATGGAGCCCGACAGAGCATCCTCCCGGTGCGAGGACAATGGAGCCCGACAGAGCATCGCCCCGGGGGCGAGGACGAGGGACCCCGAGAGGACATCCCCACCGGGCGAGGACGAGGGACCCCGACAGGTCATCCTTCTGGGGCGAGGACGACGGATCCTGACCGATGATCCCCCTGGGACGACGACTGTGTAATTCAATAAATGAGGTATAAGGAATGGATCAGCAAACCTGGCCATCTCCTTCTGGCTAGCTCCTGTTTCATGTCCCCCTTCCTGTGACCTTTCCCTGTGACCTTGTACCATACCGGGAGTTCCTGTATTCTGACCCTATCCCCTTCTATCCTTATCCCATTGGCTGCTAGCCAAAGCCACTCCCCAGTCCCTCTCCTGGAGACGGAGGTCTCAGGAGGGCTCTTTCCTCTCTTTCCTCTTTCCTCTTTCCTCTTTCTTCCAGCGAGCCATGCCATCGCCATAGAATAAAGCTGAGAAAAGGAAGAGCCTCTTTTGTAATCCTTTTCCATCCATGCTAAAGATACTTTGTCCGATCTTAAGTAATTAGGAAAAAGACAAAGCATCGTTTTAGCAGTTGGCGCCTGACCGTGGGGCTTGATTTTGGACCATATTTTGCCTGGAGTCCCAGTTTTAGGACTATAAAAGATTGATCAATTACCTTTGTGGTTGGAGTGGTTTTTACCAGCCCCAAACGCGAGAGGGTGAGACAGGCAACTTCTTTGCAGATTCGAAGGAGCCGTCTCTGGATTGGAATTTTTGCAGAGTTACTGGCGAGACCACGCTCTGTCTGAGAAAGGTAACCCCACGGTAGCCCTGAAGGACAGGGGAGGGGGATTTTCGAACGGATTGGCTCAGACTCGTGAGGAGAGGTTGGTACCCCGCGGGTGGCAGCGGCGGCAGTCCCAGCGTGGAGCGGGGAGCGCGTGGGCGGTGTTGCAATCCTGCCTGGCAGTACACGTGCTCAGCCAGCTCTGCCTGGCATGTGTTGCGGTATTGGCGTACGCACGGGCGCCGGAGATTTCCCTGAAGTTGGATTCCCCTGGGATCATCCTGTGTGGCCATTACGGGTAACCACGTGTAGTAATAAAGCCCAGCACCCCCACACACATCACCTGGGTTTTGCAAACGAACTGCTATTTTGTAACTTTTCTGCGAAGTACAGGGAATTGTGCATTTTGTTTTTATAACATCGAAATGGGGGGGAATGTTTCAGCACAACAAAAGAGTATTATTTCTCAGCTTAAAGAAATGTTAGATGCACAGGATGTTGTAATTTCTAAGAAACAGATTGGAAAGTTTGTTAGCTGGTTGTCTCGAGAAGTTATAGAATTTTAAAAGCAAAATATCAAATCTATTTTATTTTGGGACAGTGTCGGAGATTTTTTAACTTCTAAAATACAGAAAGGCGATACCACTGCTGCTTTATTTTTGCCCATATTTTTAAATATTCACAAACAATTATCACAATTGGAGAACAAAAATCAACCACCGGAAAATTCTTTACAACCCTCTTTACCTAATTCGGAACCTCCTGTCCCTGAATTAAAAGAGAAATCAGACATACCTCCAGAAACTACTAATACTAAGGTTCCTCCAAAATACACAGAATTCGAATCTCCTGAACAATTTGCTACAAACTTACCATTGTACCCCCCTCTGTCGCTATTGCCCTCTCAGCAACCTAGTTTAGAAAATCGCCCTTCTTTATTGCAAGGGGGAAAACTTGTAGTAAATTCTAATACTATGCCTTTTTCTTCCAATAATCCGTTCCTGCATCCACCTCCCATTTCTGCTCAATATCTTCCTGGTTATAATAACCCGTTTTTCCAAGCTATACTGCTTTCTAATGCTTTTTCTAACACCGGGACACAGAACAATGGGAGCTCCGGGAGTGCAGCAGCAGAAGGAGGGGGAGGGGAAGCACGTGTCTCAGGTACACAGACACCATCCGCAGAGACACAGAAACAATAAACCCCTGACTCACTGACTAACCCTGAATCTCATAAGGTTTTTGAAGCAGCACCAGTTGTTTATTTAGGTAAAAAGAATGGTAAAAGAAGCTACCAACCATTACCATACCAAGATAAAAAGGAAATTTGCAAGGTACAAAGGGAGTTTGGGAGGCAAAGTGCAATATTTCAGGGAATGATGAGAGCAACTTTTACATCAAATGAACTAGTTCCGCATGATTTAAAAGACCTTTTCAGGTGTTTGCTAACCCCTGCTGAATATGAACTATGGATTAATATTTGGAAACATTCTTTAAGCAGTCTTTTAACAGAGCTTCACAAAAATCCTGAACATTCCAAGGATTCTGATGATAATGAAATTACATTAGATCATTTATGTGGGGAGGGGGAAATGCATTGCCCTGAAAAGCAAACTCGGTTATTGTCTAAATTTATTTTGGATAAAGTTTGTGAGGTAGCTGAACAGGCTTTTATCAAATTGCCAACAGTTGAAGTAACTACTAGTTATGTAAATATTAAACAATATTCTTCTGAGAATTTTTTGAGCTTTATAGACTGTTTGAAGACACAGGTGGAACGCCAGGTACAGAATCCAGCCATGCAGGCAGAACTGATTAAAGAATTAGCAGAGAAAAACGCCAATGAAGCCTGTCGCAGAGTCATTCTAAACCTGCCCCTGTACCCAGAACCAACCCTAGCACAGATGATTGAAGCCTGCACCTGGAAAGCAGAATTGTTCAGTGCTCCTGAGAGGACCCCAAGTCCAGCACCTCCTCAGCCTCCAGGACCTGATCCACCACAGATGAAGAAGCCGCAGTTATCATCGGAGCAGCTGAAGAAGAACACCTGTTTCCAGTGTCAGCAGGAAGGACATTTTGCTAGGGACTGTCCTCAGAGCAGAAAACAGAACAAAATCAACAAGAAAAAAAAACTCGAACTGAGGCGTGGGCCTGCCATAAACACCATAGAGCACCAGAATATATATTCTGCAGGCTATACTGTAGCAAAAGCCTCTCTCTTAAAAGCAAGGGGGGAGGATGGGATGGACAAAGCGGGTACAACAGATAAAGTAAATGTTAAATGTTCTCTTAACAAAGTCAGGCAGTTCTGTGGCCGTATTAGGCTACAAACTACCAAAGGTTTTCATTTCAGATCTGTTGAGTGGACCATCATTACAGTGGACATCTCGAGTCCTTTAATTGATATGACGGTTTGCCACATGGAGAGTGAGTATTTTGTTGTGGGAAACACAGCACACACACCTTCAGAAATTGAAATTGCTCCTATGATCATTAAGGGGAAAATATCTGGTGTTATCATATTAGCTCGTTTTTGACAAGCACCTTTCTATTTGGGTGAAGGGCAAGTACTGGCCCAAGCTTTTCCTATTCCAGGAAATATCACAGCAAATGATAAGCCACCAGTGGTTTACTGGGCAGAGACAGTGAAGGAGGAAAAGCCTTCTCTAGCATGCAACATGACACATGGATCAGACCATCTACATGTGAAGGATGTTCTGGATACAGGCTCAGATGTAACCATTATACCTGAAAAGATGTGGCCTTCACATTGGGAATTGCAACCTGTAGCAGGGCAAATTCAGGGTATAGGATGAGGTAAATTGGCACAAATATCAAAACGCATTGTACAAATTGAGGGACCGGGCGGCAAATTGGCCAATGTTCGTCCGTTTGTAATAGATTACAAGTGTCCCCTATGGGGAAGGGATTCCATGTCACAATGGGGTGTTAAAATTATAATTCCAAAAACTCCTCAGGATTTTTAGAAGCGGCCACCGTGGAGTGCCGGGTCCAGAAGCTAACTTGGCTAAGTAACACACCTATCTGGACAACACAGTGGCCGTTAAGAAAGGAAAAGTTACAGGCACTTGAAAAACTTGTAGATGAACAATTGGCGAAAAATCATATAAAAGAGACAACAAGCCCCTGGAATTCTCCAATTTTTGTAAGAAAAAAACCAAAAACAGACAAATGGAGATTATTACATGATTTTAGGGAAATAAATAAAGTAATTCAAGACATGGGATCTCCTCAACCTGGGATGCCTTCTCCAACTATGTTACCAAGAGATTGGCAATTGGCAGTTATAGATATCAAAGATTGTTTTTTCCATATCCCATTACACCCTGAAGATGCTCCCAGGTTTGCATTCTCAGTACCATCATTGAACAGAGGGGTACCAATGAAGAGATACCACTGGAAAGTGCTTCCACAGGGCATGAAGTGTAGTCCTGCTATCTGCCAGTGGTATGTAGCTTCATTGTTGTCTCCGGTGCAGGCACAGAGAAAGGAAGCAATATTTTTGCATTACATCGATGATGTGCTGGTGTGTGCTCCTGATAACTCCAGCCTTCAAGACACGCTTGACCTAGTAGTTAAAGTTTTAACCTCTGCTGGATTTCAATTACAGGATGACAAGGTTCAAAGGATGCCACCTTGGAAGTATCTGGGCCTAGAGATCACTGCCAGGACCATTGTTCCACAGAAATTAGAAATTAATTGTAATCCTAAAACTCTAGCAGATCTTCACTCCCTGTGTGGGTCACTGAATTGGGTAAGACCTTGGTTAGGCCTCACTAATGAAGACTTAGAACCCCTTTTCAATTTATTGAAAGTGGAGAGAGAGCTGGTTTCTCCTAGGGAACGGACACCTGAGGCAAAAGCTGCAATTGAAAAGGTACAGAAAGCTCTGTCTGAAAGGCAGGCACACCGCTATCACCCTGAACTGCCTTTCAAATTCATTGTTTTGGGGAAACTGCCACACTTACATGATTTAATATTTCAGTGGATTGAGGGGCAGAGAGACTCACTCTTAATCATAGAATGGGTCTTCCTCTCCCACCAAAGATCCAAAACTATTACACAACCGCAGGAGCTGATGGCTCAGCTGATTCAAAAAGCAAGGATGAGGCTGCGTGAGCTGTCTGGATCTGATTTCACATGCATACACCTGCCAATTAAACTTTCTGGGGAGGGAAAGAATTCTCCTGAAAGGTTAACAAAAGAGATGTTTGAGCATTTGCTGCAGAGCAATGCCAGCCTCCAGATATCTCTGGACAGCTACAGTGGACAGATACCTGTTCACAGCCCAGCTCATAAGTTGTTCAATGAGGAATTTCACCTCATACCTCGTGAAAAGAGGAGCAGGAGACCGCTCGAGGCACTCACAGTGTTCACAGATGCATCGGGGGTCTCCCATAAGTCGGTGATGACTTGGAGAAATCCCCAGACGCAGCATTGGGAAGCTGATGTTGAGTTTGTGGACGGGTCACCCCAGATTGCAGAACTGGCTGCAGTTGTGAGAGCCTTCGAAAAGTTCTCAGAGCCTCTTAACCTGGTAACAGATTTGGCTTATGTTGCTGGGGTAGTATCCAGGGCGGAGCAGGCAGTGCTCAAAGACATTGATAATGAGCAGCTCTTTAGGCTGCTGTCAAAACTAATCTTTTTGGTTTCGCACAGAGAACATCCCTTCTATGTGATGCATGTGAGGTCACACATGGATTTGCCAGGTGAGGTCACAGAAGGGAACCGTATGGCAGACACCCTTGCAGCTCCAGCAGAAAAGGCATGCCTTCCTGATGTCTTCTAGCAGGCAAAGCTAAGCCACCAGCAATACCACCAGAATGTACCAGGTTTGGTCCGTCAATTCCAGCTAACACAGAGTCAGGCCAGGGCTATTGTAGCCACCTGTCCCAACTGCCAGCTCCAGGCCATGCCATCGCTGGGTATTGGGGTTAACCCCTAGGGCCTTGGCAGCTGTGAGGTGTGGCAAACAGATATCACACACATTCCTAGTTTTGGACGGCTCAAATATGTTCATGTGAGTATAGACACATATTCAGGTGCAGTTTATGCCTCCGCTCATGCAGGGGAAAAGGCTGTACATGCAAAACAACACCTAGTACAAGCCTTCTCCGTTTTGGGGATCCCTAGAAAAATAAAAACAGACAATGGCCCAGCATACACATCCAAGGAGTTCCTGGAATTCATCCAGCAGTGGGGAGTGAATCATAAGACAGGCATCCCACACTCCCCTACAGGCCAAGCTGTGATTGAGTCCACACACCAGACACTGAAACAAGTTTTATCCAGACAAAGCTGTTCAACTTTGTGAATGTCTCCCCAGCAAAAGCTCTGTAAAGCTTGTTTACAATCAATTTCTTAAATTGTTCATTTGAAATATGACTTGTCCAGTGGTTCATCATTTTAACAGCAGTAAACAGTTTAAATTATCTCAGCATCCACCAGTTTTGATTAGGGACGCAGAAACATGGGAAACCAAAGGTCCCTATGAGCTAGTAACCTGGGGAAGAGGTTATGCATGTGTATCAACTCCCTCAGGACCTCGATGGATTCCCCAAAAGGGGGTAAAACCTTTTCTTCCTAAAACCCCAGCTACGGGGCAGAAGAAGATGAGAAGCAAGTAAGCATTGCTTCGAAAAGAAGACGCCGCAGAGGAAAAGGAAACAAAAACTTCATAAAGGAATACCCTCAAGCAGACAGAGACTTATAACATGTTTTAAAATGCTTGTTTTTCTTTTTAGAATAAAGCTACCCGCCAGTTAACCCTGTGTGGAACCTCATCCAAGTTGTCTTCCTGTTAGCCTTGACAAGTGAAACAAGAATCAGAAGACTGGTTTAATGAACTGTTTAAGGCCTGGGGATTTTCTGGGTGGGGGCTTCCAGAGTCAAAACCATTATGTTCATTGTTATTCTTTTCGTTGTAGCAATGGCATTTGGAACCATATGTCATTTAATGTTTAAGGCCATTAATGGTATCATTCCTTCTACCTCAGGGAACAATCATATAGAAATGACAAATATAAAACAATCTGATTCTCCCATTTACCACAAGTGGTGGTCAAAATAATAAATTCGGACTAGAATTAGTTAAATATCACCCCCCCTACATAAAAAACAAAAAACGGGGAGATGTTGTAATTCAATAAATGAGGTATAAGGAATGGATCAGCAAACCTGGCCATCTCCTTCCGGCTAGCTCTCGGTTCATGTCCCCCTTCCTGTGACCTTTCCCTGTGACCTTGTATCCTACCGGGAGTTCCTGTATTCTGACCCTATACCCCTGTATCCTTATCCCATTGGTTGCTAGCCAAAGCCACTCTCCAGTCCCTCTCCTGAAGACGGAGGTCCCAGGAGGACTCTTTCCTCTCTTTCTTCTTTCCTCTTTCCTCCAGGTGGCCATGCCATCGCCATAGAATAAAGCTGAGAAAAGGAAGAACCTCTTTTGTAATCCTTTTCCATCCATGCTAAAGATACTTTGTCCGATCTTAAGTAATAAGGAAAAAGACAAAGCATCATTTTAGCAGACGGCGACGAATCCCAACAAAAAATCCCCTCAAGGAGAGGAGTAGGGACCCCGACAGAGCATTGCCCCGGGACGAGAGCGACAGGCACCGAGAGATGATCCCCCCAAGGCGAGGACGTCAGACCCCGACAGAGCATTTCGCCGGGGAGAGAAGGATGGACCCAGACATAGCATCCCCCTGGGGGACACCACGACGGACCCCACAGAGCAACCCCCCAGTAAGAGGACAACAGCCCCGGCAGAGCATCCTCCCGGGGGCGAGGACGATGGACCCTGAGAGAACATACCTCTGGGGCGAGGACGAGGGACCCCGACAGAGCATTTCCCCGGGGTGAGGACGACTGACCCTGACAGATGATCCCCCTGGGACGACTGCGATGCACCCAGACAGAGTATACCCCCAAGGAGAGGAGGAGGGATCCCGAAAGAGCATCGCCCCAGGACAAGGGCGACGGATGCCGAAAGAACATTGTCGAGGTGGCGAGGATGACGGACCCTGTCAGAAGATCCCCCTGGGGGCCGAGGACATTAGACCCCGACAGAGCATTGCCCAGGTCGCCGAGGTCGATGGACCGTGACAGGGCATCCCCCTTGGGGGAGAGGACCACAGACCCCGACAAATCATCCCCCTGGTGCGAGGAAGACGAAATTCGACAGAACATCGCCCTGGGACGAGGGCGACATACTCTGTCAGATCATTTTCCCGGGGCGAGGACGACAGACGCTGAAAGAGCATCATCCCTAGGAGGGAGGACGA
The DNA here is from genome assembly GCA_034336665.1 of Luscinia megarhynchos. Lineage (NCBI taxonomy): Eukaryota > Metazoa > Chordata > Aves > Passeriformes > Muscicapidae > Luscinia > Luscinia megarhynchos. Next base: position 5,507,065 of record CM067584.1, read on the forward strand.
TGGACCCTGACAGGGCATCGCCCCAGAAGAAAAGGAAGGCGGACCCAGAAAGTGTATTGTCTTGAGGACAAGGACGAGAAACTCCGACAGAGCATTGCCCTGGAGTTGAGGACGAAGTACATCGACAAATGATCCTCCTGGGTGTGATGACGACAGACACTGACAAGACATCCCCATGGGGCGAGGACTAAGTTTCCCGACAGAGCATCGCAACGAGGACGAGGGAATCCGACAGAGCATTGCTCCGGGGTTGAGGACGACGGACACCGACAAATGATCTTCCCGGGTGCGATGACAATGAACCCGACAGGGCATCTCCCCGGGGTGAGGATGACAGGCCCGACAGGGCATCTCCTCGGGGCGAGAACGACAGATTCTGACAGAGCATCCCTTCAGCGAGAGGACGAGGGTCCCCGACAGAGCATCGCCCCAGAACGAGGGCGATGGACGCCGCAAGATCATCCTCTCGGGGGCGAGTATGACGTATCCCTACTGACAATCGCCTATAGAGCAAGGACGACGGACCTTGAAAGTGTATTGCCCCGGGGGCGAGGACGAGGGACCCCGATAGATCATCTTCCCAGGGCGAGGATGAGGGACCCCGACAAAGCATTGCCCCGGGGGTGAGGACGACGAACACAGAGAGATGGGTCCGATGACGAAACACCCTGACAGATGATCCCCCCCGGGGCGAGGACAACGGACCCCGAAAATGTATTGCCCTGGGAGCGAGGACGAGGGAACCCGACTGATCATCCTTTTGAGGTTAAAGACGATGGACCCTGACAGTGCATACCCGGGTAATGAAAACAACGGACCCCGCCAGAGCATGCCCCCGGGGCAAGAACGAAACACCCCGATAGAGCATCACCCTGGGGCCGAGGACTCTGGAACCCGACAGAACATCCCTCAGTTGCAATGATGATGGACCCTGACAGAGCATCCCCCCGGGGGCGAGGATGAGGGACCCCGACAGAGCATTGCCCCGGGGGTGAGGACGAGGGTCCCAGATACAGCATCAGCCTGGGGGCGTGGATGAGGGACGCCGAGAGAACATCCCCCCGGGATGAGGGCAACTGGGGGGGCGAGGACGGCAAACCCCGAGAGATGATCCCCCCAGGGCAATGACGACGGACCACGACAGATCATTGCCCCGGATCCGAGGATGTCCGGACCCTGACAGAGCATCCCACCGGTGCGAGGACGACGGACCCTGACACAGCATTTCCCCGCGACGAGGGCGACGTATCCTGAAAGATCATCTTCCTGGGGGAAGGACGAGGGACCCCGACATGGCATTGCCCTGGGGGTGAGGACGATGGACACCGACAGATGATCCTTTCGGGTGTGATGACGAAATACTCCGACAGGGCATCCCCCCAAGGCAAGGACGACGGACCCCGACAGAGCATGCCCCCGGGACGAGGGCGACGGACGTCAAAAGATCATCCTCCCGGGGGCGAGGACGAGTGACCCCAATAGAGAATTGCCCGGGGTTGAGGACGACGGACACCGACAGGGCATCCCTGTGGGGCAAGGACAACAGACCCCGACAGAGCATGTCTTCGGGGCAAGGACGAGGGTCACTGACAGAGCATCGCCCCAAGACGAGGGTGGCGGACGCTGCAAGATCATCCTCTTGGCAGTGAGTATGTTGTACCCCTACGGACCATCGCCCCGAGAGGAAGGACGACAGACCTAGAAAGTGTGTTGTCCCGGGGGCAAGGACGATTGACCCTGACAGAGCATCCCCGGGTAATGAGGATAACCGGCCCCGACAGAGCATCCCCCCAGGTCGAGGACGACACACCCTTACAGAGCATCGCCCCGGGGGTGAGGACAACAGAACCTGAATGTGTATTGCCCCGGGGGCGAGGATGACGGACCCAGAAAAAGCATCCGCGGGAGTCGAGGTAGACGGACCCTGACAGAGCATTTCCCCAAGGGTGAGGACGAGGGACCCCGACAGAGCATTGCCCCGGGGGTGAGGATGACGGACACCGACAAATGATCCTCCCGGGTGCGATGACGACGGACCCCGATAAGGCATTCCCACAATGCGAGGATGACAGACCCAGACAAAGCATCGGCCCGGGGGCGAGGACGACGGACCCCGACAGTGCATCCGTATGGGGCGAGGACGAAAGGCCCGGACAGAGCATCCCTCCAAGGCGAGGACTAAGGTCCCCGACAGAGCATCGCCCCAAGACGAGAGTGACGGACACCCCAAGATCATCCTCTTGGGAGCGAGTACGAAGGATCCCGGAAGTGTATTGCATTGGGGGCAAGGACGAGGGACCTCGACAGTTCATCCCCCCAAGGCGAGGACGACAGACCCCGACAGGGCATTGCCCCGGGGGTGAGGACGACGGTCACCGACATATGTTCCTTCCGGGTGTGATGACGAGAGACCCTGACAGAGCATCCCCCCGGAGCGAGGACTACAGACCCTGACAGAGCATCGCCCTAGGACGATGGACCACCGACACAGCAAGATCATGCTTCTGGGGGCGAGTATGACGTATCCCTACTAATCATCGCCCTGGGAGTGAGGACGACGGACCTCGAATGTGTATTGCCCCGGGTGCGAGGACAAAGGACCACGACAGAGCATCCCCCCGCGACGAGCGCAATGGACCCTGACAGATCGTCTGCCCTGGGGGCGAGGACAAGGGACCCCGACAGAATATTGGCCTGGGGTTGAGTACAACGGACACCGACAGATGATCCTCCCGGGTGCGATGACGACGGACCCCGACAGAGCATCCCCCCAGGCCGAGGACGATGGACCTCGGCAGAGCATCGCTCCGGGAGCAAGGACGATGGACCCTGACCGATCATCCCCCTCGTGCAAGAGAGCATCTCCCCAGGACGAGGGCGACAGACGCCGAAAGATCATCCTCCCAGGGGCGAGGACGACAGACCCCTGACAGATCATGCCCTCGGGGGCGAGGACGTTGGAGCCTGACAGAGCAACCCCCCAGTGCGAGGATGATGGACCCTGACAGAACATCCCCCCGGGGCGAGGGCAACGGATGCCGAAAGATCATCCTCTCAGGGGTGACGATGACGGACCTTGACAGAGCATCCCACTGGGGCAAAGATGACGTATCCCTACTGACCATCGCCCCGGGAGCGAGGACGATGGATCCCGAAAATGTATTGTCCCGGGGGCACGGATGACGGTTCCCAAAGGACCATTGCCCAGGGACGAGGGCGACGGAACCTGACAGAGCATCAGTCTGGGATGAATACGAGGGACCCCAACAGAGCATTCCCTGGGGGGCGAGGACGTCGGACCCTGACAGAGCATCTGCTCGGGGGCGAGGACGACGAACTGCTACAATGCATCCCCCCGGGAAGAGCGCAACAGACCCTGAGAGATCATCGCCCCATGGACAGGGACGAGGGACACCGACACATGATCCTCCTGGGTGCGATTACGACGGACCCCGATAGGGCATCCCCCTGGGGCAAGGACGATGGACCTCGACAGAGCATCGCCTTGGGGTCAAGGACGACGAACCCTGACAGGTCATCCCCCCGGTGTGAGGATGACGGGCCCCAACAAGGCATCTCCCCGGGACGAGGGCAATGGATGCCGAAAGATCATCCTCCCAGGGGCGAGGATTCAGGACGCTGACAGAGCCTTTTCCCTGGGTGAGGACGACATATCCCTACTGATCATCGCCCCGTGGGGCGAGGACGAGGGACCCAAAAAGATCATGCCCCCAGGGGCGACGACGACGGACCCCGAAAGGGGCATACCCCCGGGGCAAGGAGGAATGACGGACCCCGACATAGCATCCCCACGGGGGCGAGGACGACGTATCTCTACTGACCAACGCCCTGGGGCCAAGGGCGACGGACTCCAAAAGTGTATTGCCCCGGGGGCGAGGACGAGGGACACCGACAGGTCATGCCCCAGGGGGCGAAGACGACGGACCCCGAAAGGGGCATACCACCGGGCAAGGACGATGGACCTTGACAGACCATCACCCCGGGGGCGAGGACGACGGACCCTGACCGATCATCCCCCAAGTGAGAGGGCGATGGAGCCTGACAGAGCATCTCACCGAGACGAGTGTGACGGACACCGAAAGATCATACTTCCAGGGGCGAGGACGAGGGACTCCAAAAGAGCCTCCCCCTGGGGCGAGGACGACGTATCCCTACCAACCATCGCCCCAGGGCCGAGGACGACAGAATCCGAAAATGTATTGCCCTGGGGGGGAGGATGAGGGACCCCAACCGATCACGCCCCCAGGGGCGAGGATGACGGACCCGACAGAGCATCTCCCCAGGAGACGAAGACGACTGACCCCGACAGTGCCTCCCCCCAGGGGGAGGACGACGTATCCCTACTGACCATAGCACCGGGGACGAGGACGATGGACTCCAAAAGTGTATTGCCCAGGGGACGAGGACGAGGTACCCCGACAGTTCATTCCCCGGGGGCGAGGACTACGGACGACGACCGAGAGTCTCCACTGGGGTGAAGATGACACACCCCAAAAGACCATTGCCCCGGGACGAGGACGACAGACCCTGACAGAGCATCGCCCCGGGACGAGGGCGAGGGACCCCGACAGAGCATTTCCACGGGGGTGAGGATGACGTACCCCGACAGATGATCCTCCCGGATGCGAGGACGATGGATCCCGACAGATCATACCCCGGGGGCGAGGACGTCGGACCCAGACAGAGCATCGTCGCGGGGCCGAGGACGACGGTCCCAAGAGAACATTGCCCTGTGGGCGAGAAGGGTAGACAATGGCAGAGCATCACTTCAGGGCAACAGCGGACACAGACAGAGCATCTCCCGGGGTGAGGGCAGGTACAGGCGTGTCTTGGTTTAGGGCAAATAAGGGAAAGAATCTTCAAAACGAACCCCTTAAGCAACAAACTCTCCAAATACTTCCCCCTCCCACCACCGGCTTCAGGAAGATTTTCCTCAGAGAAAAAGTCAAAAAAACTTGTTTATATAGCAAACACACAGAAAAATCTGGCCCCAAAACCAGCCACAAGTGAAGCAGCAAACTTCAGACAAAGTCCGAGTGGACGTACAGCCTCAGGACATCTCTGGTGCCGGGGAGGGCAGAAACGAGTATTTCTTTTCACAAGCAGGTGCCTGGTGTTTCTTGATGCTTTCCCTTCCCCGCCAAAAGGCGACAAAGACAGCACAGCCTGCCAAAGGTAAGGTGGATGGAGAGCACAGCGGCCTCCCAAAATCGGAGGGGTTCGGACACCACCCCGGCTCAACAAAGCTAAGAACAGACAAGAACCGGGGCAGCGAGGGACCGCGCCAGCTCCCCATATCAAAGGGGTCTGTCCATCGCCCCGGTTCAAAAAAGCTACGGGAAAAATAAAATTGGCAAAAATCACATCAAGTGCTGTGCCTGGTCTTTACTCTTGCAACGAGTCCCTCGCCACCCAAACCAAGCTCAAAGCCTCCCCCGCCCCATGAAGAGGAGGACGGAGACCTTCAGCAGGGCAGGGAAAGCGAGGGGCCCCTGGATGTCTTCGTCCCACTCCTCCCTGGGCGGTCCTGAGGGGTTTCGAGCCTCTCCTGAGGGGAATGGCAGGGCTGGAGGTCTCTGGCCGTGTCACACTGGGCCATGGCAGGGCTGGGGGTTCTCTGGTCATGTCACACCAAGGGATGCTCAGGGCTGGGGGTCTCTGGCCATGTCACACCAGGGAATTCTCGGAGCTCATCCCAGGGTGAGAGGGACAGAGACCCTGCGGTGTCCCCAGAGGGATGAAGACCCCACCCCAAGGAAGAGGGACAGAAACCCCCGGCCACCTCGAGCATTTCCCAGGCCCAGAGGGATGGAGACCCTCGAGCATCCCTGGGTGCTGGCCCAGATAAAACTGGCCCAAATCAAACTTTTATCAGCCAGAAATGCTTTAGCAGTGAGATTTCCTTTCCACAGGCCCTGCTGTGTCACAATGGATGCTCTGTTACGTGAGGTTCTGGGGTGTCACAACGCTGCCTTTGGTTCCACCAGGCCCTACTGTGTCACAAGAGAGCCTCGGGTCTGTGAGATTCTGTTGGAATTCAAAATGCAAGGAATTCTCTCGACATTGGGCCTGTCAATCAAAGTCTAGAAAAGAACACAGGATTTGACCGGAGGCCTCAGGAAATGCTTCCAACTTAGGTGCTAGAAGGAAAAATGCAGATTAATGCAGAGATGTATTTAGGTGAGAAAAGTTTACCTGTAGATTTTATGATAAAAAAAAGAATAAAATTAGTCGCAGATGTGACAAAAAGTCTTAGACTAGGTCTGTGTGCCAGAACAGGATTGGCTAAGAAAGTTCACAGTGCAATTAGACAAAACTTCAGTATTGAATGAAAAACATAAATGTCTTTGTTGGCAGTGTGTTATTGGTGAATAAATCCTGAAAAGACCTTGTAGCCATAAGTGTTGCAACTTCTCGTCACGCTATCGCCAGTTGTCGACTCCTGGAATGGGGCTGGGATGCCCAGAGACCCCTTTCCTCTGTTTCTTGCAGTGCTGGAAGGGGCCCAGGAGAGCTGCTCCCAAAACCCCGGTGTGACCCCCGGCCCTGCCGCCTGCTTGCCCTCACACCTGCCCCTCCCCCCACGGGTCCGAGCCACGGCCCGTTTATGCTCTTTCTCCTTCCAACCAATCAGAACGCTCGATCACGCTGTGGCGACGCCTCCTCTTTGTGTCATCACAATGAGCAACGCTCGATGCTCCGCCCCCACGCTTGATTCTGGTCTCCTATTGGCTGTGCCTGAAAGGGGCGGGGCTTGGTCCTGGTAAATAAAGAGCCCCGCTGGCTCGGGTCCTCAGCAGCGACGACGGCGGAAAGATGAGGAGGGGTCCCTGGGAGAGGAGCCCCGAGCAGCGCACCGGAAGGAGACCAACGGAGCGGGCGGAGATCAGCTCTGTGCCGTCTGCCCGGCACTGAAGGGTGCGGAGACCCCACCCATGACTCTGCTTCACGGAGACGCCCAGAGCCTACATCACGATGAGCACAGATTACCTTGCCCCCCTCTATGGTGGAGGAAAACCCCGGTGACCTGACACGCCCCCCCATACACACATATTTCCACGCAATATAACGATGGCAACACCCCGCTCCCCGGTCCTCTCATTGGGGTGGGGAGGGTGGACACTGACAGTGCATCCCCCCCGGGCCAGGATGATGGACAAGGGGCGAAGACAACAGACCCTGACAGAGCATTTCCCTGGGGTGATAATGGCGGACCCTGACCGATGATCCTCCCGGGACGACTCTGACGCACCCCAACAGATTGTCCCCCCAAGGAGAGGAGGAGGGATCCTGACACAGCATCGCCCTGGGACGAAGGCGACGGACGCCTAAAGAACATAATCATTGTCGTGAGGATGACGGACCCCAACAGATGATCCTTTGTTGGCGAGGACGTCAGACCCCGACATAGCATTGCCCTAGGGGAGTGGATGACCGAGCCCGACAGAGCATTCCTCGGGAGCGAGGACGACGGACACTGACAGAGCATCACTCCGAGGGAGAGGACGACAGACCCCGACAGATCATCCCCCCAGAGGCTAGGACGATGGACCCCAACAGAATATCTTCTTTGGGAGAGGAGGAGGGACCCCGACAGAGCACCCTCCAGGGGGCGAGGACGACGGACCCCGACAGAGAATTTCCCCGGGGGCGAGGACGACGGACCCCAACAGAGCATTGCCCCAGGGGCGAGGACGACCGAGCCCGACAGAGCATCCCTCGGGAGCGAGGACGACGGACACTGACAGACCATCACCCCGAGGGAGAGGACGACGGACCTTGACAGATCATCCCCCCAGAGTCTAGGATGGTGGACCCCAACAGAGTATCTTCTTGGGGAGAGGAGGAGGGACCCCGTCAGATCATCCTCCAGGGGGCGAGGACGACGGACCCCGACAGAGAAGTTCCCTGGGGGCGAGGACGACGGACCCCAACAGAGCATTGCCTTGGGGGCGAGGACGACGAACCCTGACAGAGTTTCCTCTTTGGGACGAGGACGTGGGACCATGACGGAACATCCCCCTGGGGTGAGGACAATGGACCCTGACAGAGCATCTCCCCTCGGTCAAGAACGACGGACTCCAAAAAGGTATTGCTACAAGGGCGAGGACAAGGGACCCCGACAGATCATGTCCCCAGGGGCGAGGACGACGGATACCGACAGATGATCCTCCTGGCTGCCAAGATGAAAGACCCTGAATGGGCTTCTTCCTAAGGCGACAACAGCGGACTCGACATAGCATCCCCTTGGGGGCAACGACGAGGAACCCGGACAGAGCAACTCCCTAGTTAAAGGACGACGGACCTTGACAAAGCAAACCCCTGGGGGCGAGGACGACGGACCCCAAGAGAACATCCCCCTGGGGCGTGGACGAGGGACCCTGACAGAGCATTTCCCTGGGGTGATAACGACGGACCCTGACCGACGATCCCTCCAGGACGACTGCGACGCACCCCGACAGAGTATCCCCCAAGGAGAGGAGGAGGGATCCCGACAGAGCATTGCCCCGGGATGAGGGCGACGGACACCAAAAGAACATCGTCGAGGTGGCGAGGATGATGGACCCGACCGATGATCCCCCCAGGGGCGAGGACGAGGAACCCCGACAGAACATTGCCCTGGGGTTGAGGACGACGGACACCGACAAATGATCCTCCCTGGTGCGATGATGACGGACCCCGACAGTGCATCGCCCTGGGACGAGGGCGATGGACCGTGACAGAGCATCCCCGGGAGATGAGGGAGACGGACCCTGACAGATCATCGCCCCATGGGCGAGGACGAGGGACCCCGACAGAGCATTGCCCCGGGGTTGAGGACGACGGACACCGAGAAATGATCCTCTAGGGGCCGAAGACATTGGACCCCGACAAGGCTTCCTAGCGGTGCAAGGACGACAGACTCCGAAAGAGCATAGCCCAGGGGGCGAGGAGGATGGACCCCGACAAAGCATCTTTGTGGGGCGAGTACGACAGACCCCGACAAGGCTTCCTTCTGGTGCGAGGACGACAGACCTAGACAGAGCATACTAGGGAGACGAGGGAGAAGGACCCCAACAGAACATCAACCCGGGACGAGTGCGAAGGTCACCGAAAGATCATCCTCCCGGTGGCGAGGACGACAGACCCTGAAAGAGCATCGCCGTGGGGTTGAGGACGACGAACACCGACAAATGATCCTCCCGGGTGCGATGACAACGGACCCCGACAGGGCATCCACGTGGGGCGAGGATGACGTACCCCGACCGAGAATTGCCCTAGGGGCGAGGACAAGGGACACCAAAATTGCATCCCCATGGGGGAGTGGACGACGGACCCTGACAGGACATCCCCGGGTAAGGACAACAAACCCCGACAGAGAATCCCCCCGGGGCGAGGACGACACACCCCGACAGAGCATCGCCCTGGGGCCGAGGACGTCGGACCCCGACAGGGCATCCCCGTAGGGCGATGACGACAGACCCCGACAGAGCATCGCCCCAGGGCCGAGGACGACAGAACCCGACAAAGCATCGCCGTGGGACGAGGGCGACAGACCCTGATAGAGCATCGCCCTGGGAAGAGGGCGACGGACCCTGACTGAGCATTGCTGGGAGACGAGGGAGACGGACCCCGACAGAAAATCCCTTCGGGACGAGGACGAGTGCCCTCGACAAAGCATCGCCCTGGGACGAGGGCGACGGACGCCGCAAGATCATCCTCTCGGGGGCGAGTATGACGTATCCCTACTGAACCCTGACAGAAAATCCCCCTGGGACGAGGGTGACGGATGTGGAAAGACCATCCTCTCGGGGGCAACGACGACATATCCCAACAGAGCATTGCCCCGGAGGCGAGGACAAGGGACCCTGACGGAGCATTGCCCCGGGGTTGAGGACGACGGACAGTGACAAATGATCCTTCCAGGTGCGAGGATGACAGACCCCGACAGGGCATCTCCCCAGGGCGAGGATGACGGTCCCCGACAGAGCATCCCCCGAGGCCGAGGGTGACGGATGTTGAAAACCATCCTCAGCAGGGAAGGACGACAGACCCCGACAGAGCATCGCCTCGTGGGCGAGGACAAGGGACCCTGACAGAGCATTGCCCCGCGGTTGAGGACGACGGACACCGACAAATGATCCTCCCGGGTGCGATGATGACGGACCCCGACAGGGCATCTCCCTGGGGCAAGGACGACAGACGCCGACAGAGAATCGCCCCGGGGGCGAGGATGACGGACCCTGAACAGGGCATCCCCGTGGGGCGAGGATGACAGACCTCTACAGACCATAGCCTTTGAGGCAAGGGGTATTGCCCCTGGGCGAGGACGACAGACCCTGACAGAGCATCGCCCTGGGACGAGGGCGATGGATTTTGAATGAGCATCCCCAGGAAACGAGGGAGGCAGACCCTGACAGAGCATTTCCCCAAGGGGGAGGATGATGGACCCCGACAGAGCATAGCCCTGGGACGAGAGCGTCGAATGCCATAAGATCATCCTCCCGGGGAGGAGTATGCCATATCCCTACTGACCATCGCCCTGGGAGCGAGGACGATGGATCCTGAAAGTGTATTGTCCCTGGAGCAAGGACGAGGGACCTCAACATATCATCCCCCCAAGGGCGATGACGACAGACCCAGACAGAGCATCGACCTGGGGCTGATGATGTCGGACCCTGGCAGAGCATCGTTCCGGGACGCGGGCGATGGACCCTTTTAGATCAACTTTACGGGACGAAGATGAGGGACCCTGACAGGGCATTCCCCGGGGGGTGAGGACGACGGACACCGACAGATAATCCTTCCGGTTGGGATGACGAGAGATCCCGACAGGGCATCGCCCGGTGAGAGGACGACGGACCCCGACAGAGCATCGCCCCTAGGGCAAAGACGAGGGACCCCGAGAGAGCATTGGCCCGGTGTTGAGGACGACGGACACTGACAAATGATCCTCCCGTGTGCGATGACGACAGACCCCAACAAGGCATTCCCCCAGGGCGAGGACAACGGACCTTAACAGAGCATCACCCCGGCACAAGGGTGATGGATGCCGCAAGATCATCCTTGTGGGGGCGAGAATGACAGACCCCGACAGGGCATCTTCGTGGGGCGAGGGCAAGGGTCCCCGACAGAGCATCGCCCCGGAACAAGGGCAACGGACGCCGCAAGACCATCCTCCTGGGGGCGAGTATGACGTATCCCTACTGACCATCGCCTCGGGAGTGAGGATGACGGACCTCGAAAGTGTATTACCCCAGGGGCGAGGACGACGGACCGCGACAGAGCATCCCCACGGCACGCGTGCAACGGACCCTGACAGATCATAGCCTCGGGAGTGTGGACGAGGGAGCCCAACAGAGCATTGCCCTGGGGGTGAGTACAACGGACACCGACAGATGATCCTCCCGGGTGCGATGACGGCGGACCACGATAGGGCATTCTCCGGGCTGAGGACCATGGAACTCGACAGAGCATTGCCCCGGGGGCGAGGACGACGGACCCTGACCGATCATCCCCTCGGTGCGAGGACGACGGTCCCTGACAGAGCATCTCCCCAGGACGAGGGCGACGGGCGCCGAAAGACCATCCTCCCAGGGATGAGTATGATGGACCTTGACAGAGCATCTCCCTGGGTGAGGGCGACGGACGACTAAAGATCATCCTCCTGGGGGCGAGGACGGGGGACCCCGACAGAGCATCCCACTGGGGCGAGGACAACAAATACCTACTGACCATCACTCTTAGGGCGAGGACTACGGACCCCAAAATAGCATCGCCCCGGGATGAGGGTGACAGAGCATCGCCCCAGGGGCGAGGACGAGGGACCGTTACAGAGCATTTCTCCGGTGCGAGGATGAGGGACCATGACAGAGCATCTCCCTGGGACGAGGGCGACAGATGCAGAAAGATCATCATCTAACGGGGGCGAGGACGCGGGACCCCGACAAATCCTCCCCCTGGGGCGAGGACGACATATCCCTTATTATCATCGGACTCTGAAATGTATTGCCTTGGGGGCGAGGACGAGGGACCCCGAAAAGTCATATCCCCAGGGGCAAGGACGACAGACCCTGACAGAGCATCCCCCCAAAAGGGCGAAGACGATGGACCTCAACAGAGCATCGCTTCGGGGGTGAGGACGATGGACCCTGACCGATCATCCTCCTAGTGCGATGACGAGGGACGCCGACATAGCCTTCCCCTGGGGCGAGGATGACGTATCCCTACTGACCATCCCCCCGGGGTCGAGGACGAGGGACCCCGACAGATCATCGCCCCGGGGGTGAGAATGACGGACACCGACAGATGATCCTCCCGGGTGCGATGACGACGGACCCAGATAGGGCATTCCCCCAGGGCGAGGATAATGGACGTCGACAGAGCATCGCCCCGGGAGCGAGGACGAAGAGCCCTGACCGATCATCCCCTTGATGCGAGGATGACGGTCCCTGACAGAACATCTGCCCGGGACGAGGGCGACGGATGCCGAAAGATCATCCTCCCGTTGGTGAGGACGAGGGACCCCAACAGATCATACCACTGGGAGCGAGGACGACGGACACCGAGAGATGATCTTCCTGGGCGTGATGATGAAAGACCCAGGCAGGGCATCTCCCCGGGGTGACGACAACGGACTCTGACAGAGCATCTCACCAAGGGCGAGGACAACAGACCCTGAAAGAGGATCCCCCTGGTGCGAGGATGACGGACCCCGACAGAACATTCCCCCGGGACAAGGGCGACAAACGCCGAAAGGTCATCCTCCCAAGGGCGAGGATGACGGACCCCGACAGAGCATCCCACTTGTGGGAGGACGACCTATCACTACCGCCGATCGCCACGGGGGAAGGACAACAAATTCCGAAAGTGTATTACCCCGGGGGCGAGGACGACGGACCCCAAAAGAGCATCGCCCCGGGACGAGGTCGACAGAACCCTGACAGAGCATTGCCAAGGAACGAGGGCAAGGGACCCCAACAGAGCATTTCCCTGGGGGTAAGGACGACGGACACCGACAGATGATCCTCCCGGGTGCGATGACGATGAACGCTGACGGGGCATCCCCTGGGGCGAGGACGGTGGACCCCGACAGAGCATTGACCCAAGGGCGAGGACGACGGACACCGACAGAATGTTGCCCCGTGGGTGAGAAGGGTGGACAACGGCAGATCATCGCCCAGGGGCAACCGCAGACAAGGACAGAGCATCCCCCGTGGTGAGGGCAGATAAAGGCATGTCTTGGTTTAGGGCAAATTAGGGCAAGAATCTCCAAAAGGAACCCCTTAAGCAACAAACTCTCCAAAATATTCCCCCTCCCAACACCGGCTTCGGGAAGATTTTCCTCAGAGTAAAAGTCAAAAAAACTTGTTTATTTAGCAAACACACAGAAAAATCTCGCCCCAACGCAAGAAAAAAACAGCCACGGTTGACGCAGCAGACTTCACCCGTCCGAGTGGATTTACAGCCTCAGGACGTCTCCGGTGCCGGGAAGGGCAGAAACGCGTATTTCTTTTAACGAGCAGGCGTCCGGGGTTTCTTGATGTTCCAGGTCGTCCAGGATCAGGTTCACGTGGTATTGCAAGCTAAAAAGGGAAGGAAAAATAAAGAGAAGCAGCCTAAGCAAACTGGGGGGCAGAAGCAGCAGCTAAGCAAGCAGAAGCAGCTAAAAGAGGCCGAGCCGCGCAGGGGGGGAGAGGGGGCAGCAGCTTGCGAGCAGCGCAGCGGCAGCAGCTCACCGATGGGGAGGGGCGCTGTCTAGCTAGACAAAACAAACCCTCCAGGCATGAGCAGCACACGATTGTGGATGTAAAACACTGCAACATCACCCCAGGAAAGGGGGTGAGCCTCCCCCCAGGGGCAAAGACGAAGGACACCGACAACGCTTTCCCCTCCCCGCCAAAAGGCGACCAAGACAGCACAGCCTGCCAAAGGTAAGGTGGATGGAGAGCACAGCAACCTCCCAAAATCGGAGGGGGTCGGACACCACCCTGGCTCAACAAAGCTAAGGACAGACAAGCACCGGGGAGGCGAGGGATCGCGCCGGCCCCCCAAATCGGAGGGGTCTGGCCATCGCCCCGGTTCAAAAAAGCTAAGGCCAAAATAAAATTGGGGGCGAGGACCCTGACAGAGCATCCTCCAGGTTCGAGGATGATGAAACCCGTCAGATCATTTCCCTGGGACGAGGGCGACAAACGCCGAAAGATCATCATCCCGGGGGCGACGACGACGGGCCCTGACCGAGCAACTCCCCGGTTAGAAGACGAGGGACCCCGACAGAGCATCCCCCGGGGGGCAAGGACGACGACCCTGAGAGAACATCCCCCCTGGGTGAGGACGGGGGACCCCGACAGAGCATCGCCCGTGGGGTGAGGACGACGGACCCTGACAGATGATCTCCTCGGGACGACTGCGACGCACCCCAAGAGAGTATCCCCCCAAGGAGAAGAGGAAGGATCAAGACAGAGCATTGCCTTGGGGGCGAGGACCACGGACCGTGACAGAGCTTCTTCTCGGGGGCGAGGAGGACGGAGCCCGACAGAGCATTGCCCCGGGGTGAGACAACGGACCCCGACAGAGCATCACCCCGGGGGAGAGGACGACGGACCCTGACAGATCATCCCCCTGGTGCGAGGCCGACGGACCCCGACAGAGCATAGTCCAGGTACGAGGGTGACGGACTTTGAAAAATCACATTCATGGGGTGAGGACGAGAGACCCCGACAGAGCATTGTCCCATGGACGAGGACGTCAGACCCTGACAGAACATTGCCTGGGGGTTGATGATTACGGACACTGACATATGATCCTCTTGGGTGCAATGACGACGTACCCCGACAGGGCATCCCCTTAGGGCGAGGATGACAGACCTTGACAGAGCATCCCTTCGGGGTGAGGACTAATGTCCCCGAAAGAGCATCGCCCCGGGGGCGAGGACGACGGACCCCGACAGGTAATCCCTGTGGGGCGAGGATGACAGACCCTGACAGAGCATTCCTTCGGGGCCAGGACGAGGGTCCCTGACAGCATCACTCCTGGGCGAGGGCGATGAACACCGCAAGATCATCCTCTCGTGGGTGAGTATGATGTATCCCTACTGACCATCGCCCTGGGAGCGAGGACGACGGACCCCAAAAGTGCATTGCCCCGGGGGCGAGGACAACGGACCCTGACAGAGCATCCCTGGGATGCGAGGAAAATGGACCCCGACAGAGCATCGCCCCAGGGCCGAAGACGTCGGAACCCGACAGGGCACCTGTGGGGCGATAACAACAGACCCCTACAGAGCATGCCCCATGGGCGAGGACAACGGACCCCAAAAATGTATTGCCCTGGGGGCGAGGACGATGGACCCCTACAGAGCATCACCCCTATACGAGGGAGACTGACCCTGACAGAGCATAGCCCTAGGACGAGGGAGATAGACCCTGACAGAGCATCCCCGGGAGATGAGGGAGACCGACCCTAACAGAGCATTGCCCCGAGGGCGAAGATGAGGGACCCTGAAAAACATTGCCTCGGGGTTGAGGGTGACAGACACGGACAAATGATCCTCCCGGGTGTGATGACAACGGACCCTGACAAGGCATCCCTCCGGTTGGAGGATGAAAGACCCCGACAGTGCATCACTGTGGGGCGAGGACGACAGGTCCCGACAGCATCCATCTGGGGCAAGGACTAAGCTCCCCGACAGATCATCGCCCCGGGACGAGAGCGACGGACGCCGTAAGATCATCCTCCTGGGATGCCAGTATGACATATCCCTACTGACCATCGCCCCGGGAGAAAGTATGACGGACCCTGGAAGTTTGTTGCCCCGGGGGCGAGGACGACGGACCCCGACAGAGCATCCCCCCGAGTCGAGGACGACGGACCCTGAAACAGCATCCCTGTGTAACGAGGATGACGGACCCTGACAGAGCATCGCCCCAGGGCCGAGGACGTCAGACACTGACAGAGCATCCCTCTGGTGCGACGATGACGGACCCCGACAGAGCATCCCCTTGGGGGCAAGGATGACGGACCCCGTGTAAGAGTCCGTCTAAAAGCCTCTCGTTTGTTCTGCCCAACGACCTTCGCCTGAGGTCTAAGAAGACCCCTCAAACTGCAGCTGAAAGGCACTGGCCAGGGATGGGAGGAATGCCAAGTGATTGTTCCAGGTGGTGCTCATTGGACCACGACTGGTCTTTAATGAGACTGGTTTACCCAACAAGGCTCCCACAGGTATGAGAAAAATGAACTGGTCACAAGGACTGTTGGTGTGCCTGGAGCTTGCCGTGGTGCGCTGCTCTCGAGCAGGATACCTGCTGTAGCGTCCTGTTTCCACCTGTTTCTTGGAGCAACGATCTCCACATACAATAGTCCATAAATCTTCCCACCTTTTGGCCAGAAGCCACTCGCTTTGGAAAAGACTATAAAAACATCCTTGAAAAAAGACCCCCCGGGATCCCCCCAGACGGCAACGGACATCTATTGGCTGGTTCCACGAGGATCGTCTGCCCGTCTTGGTAGCTATAATCCCAACCCCCTTTTCTCTCTCTCCCTCTTTCTGTCTCTCTCTCTTTCTCTTTGTCCCACTATCGCATTTGGTTGGCATAAAATAAAGTGCATTTGTTGCAAGAGCAACTGATTCTGTCCCTTTGTGTGTCTTTTGCACCCTGAGATTCTTAAAAGAACCTTCACGACCCCCGCTCTAACTAGGCGGACCGTGACACCCCTACATTACATTGATCCAGGGGCGAGGACGAGGGATCCAGAGAGAGAGTCCCCCCGGGGGCGTGGACGAGGGACCCCGAGAGAACATCCCACCGGGATGAGGGCTACAGATGCCGAAAAATCACCACCGTGGGGGCGAGGACAATGGACCCCGACAGATGATCCCCACAAGTCGATGAAGACGGATCCCGACAGAGCATTGCCCCGGGGCCGAGGACGTCGGACGCTGACAGAGCATCCCCCAGGTGCGAGGACGACGGACCCTGACAGAGCATTGCCCCGGGACGAGGGCGACAGACCCTGTCAGATCATCTTCCCCTGGGGGCGAGGATGAGGGACCCTGACAGAGGATTGCCCCGGGGGTGAGGACGACGGACACCGACAGATGATCTTTTCAGGTGCGATGACGAAAGACCCCGACAGGGCATCGCCCCGGGGCGAGAACGATGGGCCCCGACAGAGCATCGCCCTGGGACGAGGGCGAATGACCCTGAAAGAGCATCACCCTGGGACGAGGGCGACGGACACCGCAATATCATCCTCTTGGAAGCGAGTATGATGTATCCCTACTGACCACTGCACCGGGAGCGAGGACAACGGACCCTGAATGGGTATTGCCCCGGGGGCGAGGACGACAGACCCCGACAGATCATCCCCGGGTAACAAGGAGAACGGACCCCGTCAGAGCATCGCCCCAGGGACGAGGACGTCGGACCCCGACAGGGCATCCCCGTGGGGCGAGGATGACAGACTTTTACAGAGCATTGCCTCGGGGGCGAGGACAACGGACCCCGCAAGTGTATTGCCCCTAGGGCGAGGACGACAGACCCCGAATGAGCATCACCCCTATACGAGGGCAACGGACCCTGACAGAGCATCGCCCTGGGACGAGGGTGATGGACCCTGACAGAGCATCCCCGGGAGATGAGGGAGACCGACCCTAACAGAGCATCGCCCCGAGGGCGAGGACGAGGGTCCCCGACAGAGCATTGCCCCAGGGTTGAAGAAGACGGACACCGACAAAAGATCCTCCCGAGTGCAATGACGACGGACCCCGACAAGGCATCCCCTCGGTGCGAGGAAAACAGACCCGGATAAATCATACCCCCACGGGCGAGGACAACGGACCCCGACAGAGCATCCCTGTGGGGCGAGAATGACAGACCCCGACAGATCATCGCCCCGGGGCGTGGACGAGGGACGCAGACAGAGCATTGCCCTGGGAGGGAGTATGCCATATCCCTACTGACCATCGCCCCGGGAGTGAGGACGACGGATCCGGGAAGTGTATTGCCCTGGGGGCGAGGACGAGGGACCTCGACAGATGAACACCTTGAGAGTGAGGGCGACAGACCCTGACAAATCATCTTCCCGGGGCGAGGACGAGGGACCCCGAAAGGGCACTGCCCCAGGGGCGAGGAGAACGGACACCGACAGGGCATCCCTGTGGCATGAGGACGAGAGATCACGACAGAGCATCCCTTCAGAGCGAGGACGTGGGTCACCGACAGAGCATCTCCCCTGGTCGAGGGCGACGGACACCGACAGAGCATCCCTCCGGTGCGACGATGACGGGCCCCGACAGAGCATCCCCCTGGGGGCAAGGACGAGGGACCCTGAGAGAACATCCCCCCTGGATGGGGGCTACGGATGCTGAAAGATCATCACCGTGGTGCAAGGATCACGGACCCTGACAGATGATCCCCCAAAGCGATGATGACGGACCCCAACAGAGCTTCGCTCCGGGTCCGAGTACGTCAGACCCTGACTGAGAATCCCCCAGTGCGGGGATGACGGACCCGGAAAGAACATCACCATGGGTGTGAAGATGACGAATACGGAGAGATGATCCTCCAGGGCTCGATGATGAAAGACCCTGACATGGAAAACCCTCTTGGCGAGGACGACAGAACCCGACAGAGCATTCACCCGGGACGAGGCCGTCGGATGCCGAAAGATCATCCCCCCGGGGGGAGGACGACACACCGTGACAGAGCATCGTTCCGGGGGCGAAGACCACGGACCTCAACAGGGTATCCCTCTGGTGGTGAGGACGACGGACCCCGACAGAGCATCACATTGCGTCGAGGACGACGTATACCTACTGACCATCACCCTGGGGCTGAGGACGACGAACTCCAAAAGTGTATTTCCCTGGGGAGAGGACGATGGACCCCGAGAGAGCATCCCCGGGGGGGGCGAGGAGGACGTATCCCTACTGACCATCGCCTCGGGGCCGAGAACATTGGACCCTGACAGAGCATCCCCCCGGTGTGAGGATGACGAACCCCAACAGAGCATCCCCCCAGGGGCGAGGATGATGTATCCCTAGTGACCATCGCCCTGGGGCCGAAAACAACGGACTCCGAAAGTGTATTGCCCCGGGGACGAGGACGAGGGACCCGGACATATCATGCTACCGGGGGTGAGGACGACGAACCCTGACAGAGCATCCCCCCAAGGGCGAGGACGACTGACCCTGACAGAGCATCGCCCCGGGGGCGAGGAAGACGGACGCTGACAGAGCATCCCCTCAGTGCGAAGACGACAGACCCCGATAGAACATCCCATTTGGCGACGGACGCCAAAAAATCATCCTCCTGGGGGCGAGGATGACAGACCCCGACAGGGCATCCCACTGAGGGGGAGGACAACGTATACCTACTGACCATCCCACTGGAGCCCAGGACGACGGACTCCGAAAGTGTATTGCTCCAGGGGGCGAGGATGAGGGAACCCGACACATCATGCTCCTGGGGGCGGTGACGACGGACCCCGAAAGAGCATCCCCCCGGGGGCGAGGACGACGTATCCCTACTGACCATCCCCCCGGGTGCGATAACGACGGACCCCGATAGCGCATCCCCCCAGGGTGAGGACGATGGACCCCGACAGACCATCGCCCCGGAGGCGAGGACGATGGACCCTGACAGGGCATCCCCATAGGGCGAAGATGACAGACCCCGAAAGACCATCCCTCCAGGGTGAGGACGAGGGTCCCTGACAGAGAATCGCCCCAGGACGAGGGCGACGGACGCCACAAGATCATCCTCTCGGGGGCGAGTATGACGTGTCCCTACTGACCATCGCCCCGTGGCCTGAAACGATGGATTCCAAAAGTGTATTACCCAGGGACGAGGATGACGGACCCCGACAGATCATGCCACCGGGGGCGAGGACTATGGACCCTGAACAATCATCCCCCCTGTGCGAGGATGACGGTCCCTGATAGAGCATCTCCCAGGGACGAGGGTGATGGACACCGAAAGATCATCCTCCCGTTGGCGAGGACGACAGACCGCGACAGATCATGCCAACACAGAGGACGATGAACATCGAGAGATGATCTTTGCTGATGAGATGACGAAAGACCCCTACAGGGCATTCCCCCTGGGTCGAGAACGACAGACCCCAACAGATCATCCCCTCGGGGGCAAGGACGACGGACCCTGACAGGGCATCCCTGTAGGGCGAGGACGACAGACCCCGAGAGACCATCCCTCCAGGGCAAGGACGAGGGTCCCCGACAGAGCATCGCCCCCTGGGACGAGGGCGACGGACACTGCAAGATCATCCTCTCAGGGGCGAGTATGACGTATCCCTACTGGCCATCACCCCTGGGGCTGAGGACGACGGACTCCAATAGTGTATTTCCCCGGGGGCGAGGGCGAGGGACCCCGACAGATCATGCCCCCGAGGGCGAGGAAGATGGACCCTTACAGAGCATCCCCGCGGGGGCGAGGAGGACGTATCCTTACTGTCCATCGCCTTGGGGCCGAGAAAATCAGACCCTGACAGAGCATCCTCCCGGTGCGAGGACGACGAACCCAACAGAGCATCGCCCTGGCACGAGGCGACGGCCCCTGAAAGATCATCTTTCGGGGGCGAGGACGAGGGAGCCCGACAGAGCATCGCCCCGGGGACGAGGACGACGGACACCGACACATGATCCTCCCGGGTACGATGGCGACATACCCCGACAGAGCATCCCCCCGGGGCCAGGACAATGGACCTCGACAGAGCATCGCTTGCGGGGCGAGGACGACGGACCCTGACAGATCATCCCCCCAGTGTGAGGATGAGGAACCCCGACAGAGCCTTCCCCAGGGGCAAGGGTGATGTATCCTTACTGACCATCGCCCTGGTGCGAAGTACGATAGCTTCCGAAAGTGTATTGCCCCGGGGGCGAGGACGAGGGACCCCAACAGATCATGCCCCCAGGGGCGAGGACGACGGACCCTGAAAGAGCTTCCCCTCAGGATGCGAGGAAGATGAACCCCGACAGAGCATCCCCCCGGGGGCGAGGATTGACGTATCCCTACTGACCATTGCCCCGTGGCCTGAAACGATGGACTCCAAAAGTGTATTGCCCCGGGGACGAGGACGAGGTGTTGCCTTTTGGAGCTGGAACAGAGATCACACAGAGCTAGGGGAAATAAAACGAGTATTTATTGAAAGGCCTTCAAAGGCCACACCCTGGCAGTAACAGTGCCACAGCGTAGCCCCTGCCCTGCCCGAGTGACTCCAAGGTGGATGCAAAAGAGAGCTTGGTCACATGATTTTACATTTTTATAAACTTTAGTTCATTTACATACAGGAGTCAGCCATCCAATTAATAGTCTCAAACTGTAAGGTGTTATCCTCCTCTTCTCCTGGATGGCCCGCCCTCCTCTTCTCACGTTGTTTACACCTAGGGCCTAAAGTTTGAAGAAACTGTCCTTGAATCAATAGCTGGAATCGGACTATTTTGTCTTCACCACCCTAAGCACAATGGAACAGAACAGAAAGCTCCAAACTTAAGGCATCATTTCCCCCCTTTAGAGGCTTGACAAGGCCTCTACCTTGTTAAGTCTCTATTTTAAATTTTACTAACAGTAAACTCCCAATAACCAACAAGTATCTAATAACAAAAATTCTAACATTAGATAGATACCTAATAGTAAATACATACTAATAAACATAAACCTAATAACAATAAACATCTAATAAAAATAATATGTGATATAGTCAAATGCTATATAAAGAAGAATAGTAATTAAATGCAAGAGAAAAATCACTTAAAATATGCTATCATTACCGTCAGTCTTTGTTGTTACAATTGCTTGGGAGCTGAAGCTTTCTTAATTCTGGAATAGTGAATCCAGGGTCCTCTGTCAGCAACTTTAACTGCATTAAAGGTAGTCAGCAGGACTTTGAATGGCCCTTTCCACTTAACTTGCAGAGGATCACTGTCCCACCATTTCACATAGACCCAGTCTCCAGGTTGGAATGCATGTGCGGGTGTCTCCAGTCCTATGGGTCTGGATAACACGATGTCACGCTGAAGCTTCTGTAAAGTAGAACCTAAAGCCATTAAATAGCACTGCAAATCACATTTCCCCTTCAAATGAATTTCGCCTGGAATGTGTGGACTTTGATATGGTCTGCCATACAGTATTTCGTAGGGACTGATGTTACCCCTCCGCCTCGGTTGAATGCGAATTCTCAGTAATGCTATAGGTAGGGCCTGAACCCACGTCATGGATGTCTCCTGACAAATTTTACTAATTTGTCTTTTAAGAGTCCAATTCATACCTTCAACTTTACCCCTCGCTTGGGGTCTATAAGGTGTGTGTAGATCCCAAGTAATTCCCAAAATCTGGCTAACATCTTTAACCACTGTTGCAACAAAGTGTGGTCCCCTATCTGATGATATTCCCAAGGGAACACCAAATCTCGGAATTTTGTGGTTAAGCAAAACTTTCACCACCTCCTTAGCTGTGTTAGTACGACAGGGGTAAGCTTCCGGCCATCCACTGAAGGTGTCAACCAATACCAGTATGTACCGGTATCCCTCTTTGCGTGGTAACTCCGCAAAATCTATTTGCCAGTAATCCCCAGGAAGATCTCCTGCCTTTGTCACTCCTAATACAACTCTCTTTCTTGTGTCGGGGTTGTTTTTACATCAAATCTCACATTTACTTACTACTGATTGTATAATATCAATCATTCCTTTTCCTATTACTACCTTTCTTAGGTGTTTCAAAAGGTTTTCAACCCCGAAATGTGTGGTTTCGTGTTCTCTCTGAACTAATTCCCCAAGGATCAGGGGTGGGACTACCACCTGGTTCATGGGGGTAACAACCCACCCACCTTCTGTGATTTCAGCTTTAAGGAATTTTATTAGTTTGTGGTCTGCCTGATCATATTTTGGGGTGTATCCTGACAAATCAATCTCTTTTTGTGGAATCACTGCAAGAATACCTTTTTCTGCAATCCTTCTTGCTGTTTAATCAGCAAAACAATTTCCCAATTCTGGAGCAGTTTTCCCCTTTTGGTGACCTCTACAGTACATGATAGCTACTTCTGCAGGTCTTTTAATGCTCTCTAAGAGGGCGAGTATTTGCTCAGCATGCTTAATTTGATTACCTTGAGCATTCAAAAGTCCTCTCTCTTTCTAAATGGCTCCATGGGCATGGACAACACTAAATGCATATTTGGAATCAGTCCATATATTTACCTTTTTTCCCTCGCTCAGGTCTAGAGCTCTTGTTAGTGCAATCAGCTCAGCTTTCTGCGATGACACATCTGCTGGCAGGGCCTTTGCCTCGATCACCTTATCCTGTGTGGTCACTGCATAGCCTGTCATCCTTTTACCATTTTTCATGAAGCTGCTTCCGTCGGTAAAGAGTTCCCAATCTGGACTCTCTATGGGCATATCTTTCAGATCTGGTCGGCTGGAATAGACCTCTTCAATTATCTGCAAGCAGTCATGCTCCGGCTCATTGTCAATTAAGAAGGAGGACAGAAACATAGCAGGGTTAACAACAGAAGTTGTTTTTAGGGTAACATCATCTTGCTCTAACAACAGCGATTGGTATCTCAGCATCCGGTTGCCAGACAGCCAATGTCCCCCCTTTTGCTCAAGGACAGCTGCCACGGCATGGGGTACATATACCACAATGTGTCGCCCAAGGGTGAGTTTTCGGGCTTCCTGGATCAAAATGACAGTGGCCGCCACGGCCTTTAGGCACCCCGGCCAACCTTGGGCAACACTATCCAGTTGTTTGGAAAAGTAGGCCACAGCTCTCCGCTGGTTCCTGAGACGCTGTGCTAACACCCCCAAAGCCATATTCTGTCTCTCATATATAAAAGTTCAAAAGGTTTAGTTAAATCTGGCAGTCCCAATGCTGGAGCTGACATCAGTGAGCGTTTCAGCTCTTTAAAAGCTGCTCTAGCATGTTCAGTCCATGGAATAATTCCTCTCTCAGCTGCTTTTAATGCCCCATATAGAGGTTTTACTGAAAGTCCATAATTTGCTATCCGTAAACGACACCAACCTACCATTCCCAGGAAAGCTTGCATCTCTCTCACTGTGTGGGGCTCTGGGAGTTGACAGATAGCTTCTTTCCGTTCCTTGCTGAGTTGTCTGTGTCCCCGGAAGATCTCAGATCCCAAATAGATGACTGTTTCTTTAGCAATCTGTGCTTTGTCTTTAGAGACTCTGTACCCTCTAAGTCCCAAAAAGTTTAATAAACTTACAGTGAATTGTATGCAGTCATCTCTGGTCTTGGCTGCAATCAAGATGTCATCTACATATTGAAGAATAACTCCCTCTGGCTCCTGTTTTTTCCAGTCTTCTAATTCCTTTGCAAGCTGGTTCCCAAATATAGTCGGGCTGTTCTTGAAACCTTGGGGTAAAACTCTCCAGGTAAGTTGACACTTTCTCCCTGTCTCGGGATTTTCCCATTCAAAAGCAAAAAGGTCTTGACTATTTTTGTGTACAGGAATGCAGAAAAAGGCATCTTTCAGATCTATAACAGTAAACCACCCTAACTCATCTGTTAGTGTGGTCAAAAGGGTGTAGGGATTGGCTACTACTGGATGGATATCTTCTGTAATTTTGTTAATCGCTCTTAAGTCTTGTACTAACCTGTAACTCTTACCATCTGCTTTCTTAACAGCTAAAATAGGGGTGTTAAATTTGGACTCACACTGCACTAACAAACCATGCTGTAAAAATCTTTCAATTATAGGTACCAATCCCTTACGATTTTCCAATTTTAAGGGATATTGTTTCTGCCTTACTGGTGTGGCTCCTGGTTTGAGTGCAATACTCACTGGTTCTGCTCGTTTGGATTTTCCTGGGATATCACTGGCCCACACTATCGGATTTACCACATTTTCCACTTCAGCGGGGATTTCACTGCATTTTTCCTGTATAAAAAGTGCAGCAACTTGGACAAATTTAGATTCAGGAATTATAACTTGTACACCCCTTCCTTTTCTAAATTTAATCTCTGCTTCCAATTCTTCAAGCAAGTCCCTCCCCATCAGTGGTTTTGGGGAGTTAGGCATGTAAAGGAATTGATGGGTTACCCAATGCTTCCCCAATTTGAATTTTAAAGGTTGGAAAAAAGGCCGTGTTTCAGTTACCCCAGTCGCCCCAACAACACGTACAGTGTCATGACTCAGTTTCCATTCTAAGGTATTCAACACAGAATATGCTGCTCCGGTATCTACCAAAAACTCAACGTCATCTTTCCCCAGCTTAGTCATAACCAAGGGCTCTGCTGGGGGAAAAGCCCTCTGTTGGCATCACTCAGAGCCTGAGCCACTTGAAGTTTGTACTACTGGGAGTTGGGAAACTGAGAATTTTTCTTTTAACACTGGACAGTCCTTTTTCCAATGTCCCCACTTTTTACAGTATGCACACTTGTCCTCTGTAGGAGAAGCTTTGTTGGATGACTTTTCCTGAGTTGCCTTTTTACTAGGTTGAGATTTAACCCTTTCAGTTGAACCCCTACCTCGAAACACCTTCCAGGCAACCTCTAGCAATTTCTCCATACCTCGGGCTCCTTCTATTTTTTGTAGCTTCCTTCTTATATCATTTGAAGCCTGACCCATAAACAACAAAACCAGATGTGCTTTACCATCAGCTGATTCAGGGTCTAGATCAGTATACTTGATAGCAGTTTCTCTTAATCTGTTCAAAAAATCAGTGGGTGATTCATCATAATTTTGTTTTATTTCATAAAGCTTTGACAAATTTATAGCTTTAGGTACACCATGCTTTAACCCATATACTACAAGGCTTTGATATCGTTTCAGCCTCGCCGTTTGCTCTGGTATATTTGGATCCCACCCAGGATTTTCAAGGGGGAATATCTGAGTGACAGTACCTTGAAGTAGTCCGCTGGCTATGTTCCCCTCTACTGAGGTTATAATGGCTTTATTGACCATTTGTCTCTCAGTGGGATCAAGTAATGTATCTAACATAGAGTTCAAATCTGCCCAATCGGGGTTCTGTGAGTTAATAGCCCGTTCTACTAAGTTTTCCACTTTATCCGGGTTCTCTTTATATTTCCCCATGGTAGTTTTCCACTGTTCTAACTCTATAAGGGAGTATGGGACTTTCACATATATCGGCCCCTGATTGCCAGCTGCTTGTCTTAAGGGGGCTTGCAAAATTGGTTCTCTTTCTTTCTCCCTTCGTGATCTAGTACGCTGGGCAATTGGGCTACGTTCTCTGTGGGCTTTTATTGCTATCCTTCCCCTCCTTCGCTTGTTTAAGGCAGCAATGATTTCGTCTATTTCATCATCCTCTTCTTCTTCCTCAGAGCCATTTGAATAAGAGCTGTCTGAGTCTGTTGTGGCCAACAGTTTACCTCGGCTAGTCCCCACCCTAGAAAGCACCGTGCAAGACTTATCGAGACGCCGCTCCCGGGCTGTGTGCCTGCGACCTTTGAGGGTATCACCTCCCGCAGCAGCTCCCTGACCTTCGGGGTTGCCATGGGATCTCACAGGCCCGAGAATGGAGGAGGTGTCACTTTCCCTGTGGGAGGTTCCCTCCCCGCTTTCTTTGCAAAAGGCCTTGTCCCCCGGCCCCTCCTCTTGGGGCAGTGCCGGGGGCTGCAGGGGCGGTGTCCTTTGCTGCCAGGGCCCGCCTTGCTCCTCCTTCACTGAGCGGAGCCCCGCCTGACCTGTGCCCCCCCTTTCCGGGGCTGCGGGAGGAGGGGCCGCTACCTGGCCCGAGCCCGCGCCTAGTGCAGCCGGGACCGATCCTGTTCTCATGGCAGGCGCTACCAGGTCCATCTCTGATTCGTCTGGATTTTTACATAAACTACTGAAAGTCGGCTCCTTCTTTTTACCCTTTAAGACTAATATATGCTCTTTCTCCTTTTTCCGGTCCTGGTCACGTGCTAATACCAGAAAGAGCCGGGCGTACTCTAACTCTTCAAAAAATCTGTCTTCACGTATTCGGGATATCAAACTTGATATTAATTTTCGATCTAAACTTCCAAACTGAGGCCAAGTTTCTCCATTATCTAGTTCATATGTAGGCCACATTTTTTCTGAAAGTCTAATAAGTTTAGGTTTGGAAAGCATAGACTCCTCCCCAACCAACTTCGCCCAGTTCTTCAATATTAATCCCAAAGGGCTATCCCTTGGGATACTTCCATTATCACGTTCAGATAAGAATGTGCAGCCCATTCTAATACCTTAGAATAAATGGCAAAACACAAGCAGTCGGGATTTGAACTCACAGCCCTCGGGGCACAACACACACACAAACCAGCTGCACCACACTCTGGCTTCAAGCCAGTAGTACTGCAATTTAACCTAGTCTTAAAGAAGGCGTTCCTTCTTATCCACAAATAAAAAGCACGAGATTCTCCAAAACAAATTTACACCTCACAAAATTACAAATTACAAATCCTCTTAGCACCTAATCCAGGTGCCAAACAAACAGAATACCCTTTTATCCAGTCACTCACATGTCTCTGCTCCCAGTGTTCATGGTTCTGATATCTCTGGACCTCCGGTGGGCCTTTCCAGGGCTGACAGCCTCAGTCCAGGGATCTTCCAGATGCCTCCTCTCCTGCCTGGCTCGCCAAAATCTGTTGCCTTTTGGAGCTGGAACAGAGATCACACAGAGTTAGGGGGAATAAAACGAGTATTTATTGAAAGGCCTTCAAAGGCCACACCCTGGCAGTAACAGTGCCACAGCGTGGCCCCTGCCCTGCCCGAGTGACTCCAAGGTGGATGCAAAAGAGAGCTTGGTCACATGATTTTACATTTTTATAAACTTTAGTTCATTTACATACAGGAGTCAGCCATCCAATTAATAGTCTCAAACTGTAAGGTGTTATCCTCCTCTTCTCCTGGATGGCCCGCCCTCCTCTTCTCACGTTGTTTACACCTAGGGCCTAAAGTTTGAAGAAACTGTCCTTGAATCAATAGCTGGAATCGGACTATTTTGTCTTCACCACCCTAAGCACAATGGAACAGAACAGAAAGCTCCAAACTTAAGACATCAGAGGGACCCCGACAGATCACGCCACCGGGGGCGAGGACTAAGGACCACGACAGAACATCCCCCTGGGACGAGGGCGACAGATGCCGAAAGATCATCCTCCCGGGGGCGTGGACGATGGACCCCGACAGAGCATCCCCCCGGGGCGAGGACGACACACCCCGACAGAGCATCGCCACGGGGCCGAGGACGTCGGACCCCGACAGAGCATTGCCCCGGGGCGATGGCGACGGATGCTGACAGAGCATCGCCTCGGGGCCGAGAACATCGGACCATGACAAGGCATCCACCCGCTGCAAGGATGACGGACCCCAGGAGAGCATCGCCCCGATATGAGGGTGACGGACCCTGACAGATCATCTTCCTGGGTCGAGGACGAGGGACCCTGATAGAGCATCCTCCCGGGGCGAGGACACCAGTCACAGACAGGGCATCCTACCGGGGCGACGAAGACGGACCCCGACAGAGCATTGCCCCGGGGGCGAGGACGACTGACACCGAAAGAACATCCCCCCGGGGCAAGGACGAGGGACCCTGACAGATGATACCCCCGGGACGACTGCGATGCACCCCTACAGAGTAGCCCCCCAAGGAAAGGAGGCAGGATCCGGGACGAGGGCGACGGACGCTGAAAGAACATCGTCGAGGTGGCGAGGATGATGGACCCCGAAAGATGATCCTCCCTGGGGCGAGGACGTCGTACCCCGAAAGAGTATTACCCCAGGGGCGAAGATGATGGACAGCAGCAGAGCATCCCCCCGGGGGCGAGGACGACAGAGCCCGACAGAGCATCCCCCCGGGGTGAGACGACAGACCGCGGACAGAGCATCACCCCGGGGGAGAGGATGACGGACCCCAACACATCATCCCCCCGGAGGCCAGGACAGCGGACCCCGACAGAGTATCCTCCAGGGGAGAGGATGAGGGACGCCGACAGATCATCCTCCAGGGGGTGAGGACGACACTCCCCGACAGAGCATCACCCTGGGGAAAGGGCGACGGACCCCGACAGAGCATCGCCCCGGAGGCGAGGACAAGGCACCCCGAGAGTGCATTGCCCCGGGGTTGAGGACGACGGATAGCGACAAATGATCCTCTTGGGTGTGATGATGACAGACCCAGACAGGGCATCTCGCCGGGGAGATGATGACGGACCACGACAGAGCATCCCCCCCGAGACAAGGGTGACGGATGTAGAAAACCATCCTCCCCGGGGAAAGGACAACAGCCCCCTACAGAGCATCGCCTCGTGGGAGAGGACAAGGGACCCCGACAGAGCATTGTCCCGGGGTTTAGGACGACGGACACCGACAAATGATCTTCCCGGGTGTGATGACGACAGACCCCAACAGGGCATCTCCCCGGGACGAGGAAGAGAGACCCCGACAGAGCAGCGCCCTGGGGGCGAGGACGACGGACACTGACAAGGCATCCCCCCGGTCTGAGGACAAAAGACCCCGACAGATCATCCCTCCGGGGCGAGGACTAAGGTCCCCGACAGAGCATTGCCTTGGAACGAGAACGACGGATGCCGTAAGATAATCCTCCCATGGGCGAGTATGCTATATCCCTACTGATCATTGCCCCACGAGCGAGGACGACGGATCCCAGAAGTGTACTGCCCCGGGGGCGAGGACAAGGGACCTCGTCAGATCATCCCCCCGAGGGCGAGGACGACAGACCCTGACAGGGCATTGCCCCGGGGGAAAGGACGGCGAACACCGACAGATGATCCTTCCGGGTGCGATGACGAGAGACCCCAATAGGGCATCCCCCGGGGCGTGGACGACAGATGCTGGAAGACCATCCTCTTTGGGGCGAGGACAACAGGCCCTGACAGAGCATCGCCCCGGGGGCGAGGACGAGGGACCCCGACAGAGCACTGGCCCGGTGTTGAGGACGACGGACACCGACAAATGATCCTCCCGTGTGCGATGACGACAGACCCCGACAGAGCATCTCACTGGGGGCGAGGACGAGAGACCCCGACAGGGCATCTTCGTGGGGCGAGGGCGAGGGTCCCCGACAGAGCATTGCCCTGGGGCGAGGGCGGTGGAGGTTGCAAGACCATCCTCCTGGGGGCGAGTATGACGTAGCCCTACTGACCATCGCCCCGGGAGCGAGGACGACGGACCTCGAAAGTGTATTACCCCAGGGGCGAGGACGACAAACCACGACAGAGCATCCCCACGGCACGCGCGCAAGGGACCCTGAAAGATCATAGCCCCGGGAGTGAGGACGAGGGAGCCCGACAGAGCATTGCCCTGTGGGTGAGTACAATGGACACCAACAAATGATCCTCCCGGGTGCGATGATGGCGGACCCCGATAGGGCATTTTCCTGGCCGAGGACCATGGAACTCGACAGAGCATTGCCCCGGGGGCGAGGATGACGAACCCTGACCGATCATCCCCTCGGTGCGAGGACGACGGTCCCTGACAGAGCATCTCCCCAGGACGAGCATCGACAGATGATCTTCCCGGGTGTGATGATGAAAGACCCCGGCAGGGCATCCCCCCGGGACGAGGGCCACGGACGCTGAAAGATCATCCTCCCATGGGTGATTAGGACAGACCCTGACAAAGCATCTCCTTGGGAATAGGGCGACGGACGACGAAAGATCATCCTCCTGGGGGCGAGGATGGTGGACCCAGATAGAGCATGCCTCCGGTGAGAGGATGAGCGACCCCGACAGAGCATCTCCCCAGGGGCAAGGAAGACGGACCACGACAGAGCATCCCCCCAGTGGCGAGGACGATGGACCCCGACAGAGCATCCCCCCGGTTCGAGGACGACGGACCCCAACAGATCATTGCCCCGGTTCTAGGACGACGGACCCCGACAGATCATCATTTTTAGACGAGGGCGACAGACGCTGAAAGATCATCCTCCCTGGGGCAAGGACGAGGGACCCCGACAGAGCATCCCACTGGGGCGAGGACGACATATACCTACTGACCATCACTCCTAGGGCGAGGACGACGTACTCCGAAAGTGTATTGACGCAGGGGCGAGGACGACGGACCCCAAAAGAGCATCGCCCTGGGATGAGGGTGACAGAGCATCGCCCCAGGGGCGAGGACGAGAAACCCTTACAGAGCATCCCCCCAGTGCGAGGACGACGAACCATGACCATGACAGAGCATCTTCCTGGGACGAGGGCGACGGACGCAGAAAGATCATCCTCCCGGGGGCGAGGACGCGGGGCCGCGACAGAGCCTCCCCCTGGGGCAAGATCGACATATGCCTTGTTATCATCGCCCCGAGGCCGAGGACGACGGACTCCAAAAATGTATTGCCCTGGGGGCGAGGGCGAGGGACCCCAACAGGTCATGCCCCCAGGGGCGAGGAAGACGGACACATCCCCAGATGAGCATCCCCCCAGGAGAGGAGGATGAAGGACCTCGACAGAACATCCCTCTGGGGGCGAAGAAGACGTACCTCTATTGGCCATCGTCCCGGGACCCCGACAAGTCATATCCTTGGGGGCGAGGATGACAGACCCCGACAGAGACTCCCCCCAGAGCAAGGACGATGGACCTCGACAGAGCATCGCTTCGGGGCCGAGGACAACGGACCCTGATCGATCATCCCCCCAGTGCAATGACGAGGGATGCCGACATAGCCTTCCCCTGGGGCAGGGATGACATATCCCTACTGACCATCGCCCCGGGGTCAAGGACGACGGACTCAAGAAAGTGTATTGCCTTGGGATGAGTACGAGGGACCCCAACAGATCATGCCCCCCCGGGATACGAGGAGGAGGTACCCCGACAGATCATGCCACAGGGGCCGAGGACGACGGACCACGGCCGAGCATCCCCCCGGGAGACGAGGACTACGGACCCCGACAGAGCATCGCGCCGGGGTCTAGGACGACGGACCCTGAAAGAGCATCCCCCCAGTGCAAAGGCGACAGACCCTGTCAGAACATCCCCCTGGGACGAGGGAGAAGGACGGCAAAAGATCATACTCCTGGGGGCGAGGACGATGGACTCCGACAGAGCATACCACTGAGGCGAGAAAGACGTATCCCTACTGACCATCACCCCGGGGCCGAGGACGACGGACTCCGAAAAGGCATCGCCCCGGGGGCGAGGACGACGGACACCGACAGAGTATCCCCCCTGGTGCGAGGACGTTGGACCGCGACAGAGCATCCCACCGGGGCCGAGGACGATGGACCCCGACAGAACGTTGCCCCAGGAGTGAGGACAACGGATCCCGGAAGTGTATTGCCCCGGGGGCGAGGACGAGGGACCTCAACAGATGATCTCCCCGAGAGCGAGGACGACAGACCCTGACAAAGCATTGGACTGGGGCCGACAACGTTAGACCCTGACAGGGCATCGCCTCATGACAAAGGCGACGGACCCTGACAAATCATCTTCCCGGGGCGAGGACGAGGGACCCCGAAAGGGAATCGCCCCGGGGGCGAGGACGACAGACACAGTCAGAGCATCCCTTCGGTGCGACGATGATGGGCCCCGACAGAGCATCCCCCTGGGGGCAAGGACGACGGACCCTGACTGAGCATTGCCCCGGGAGCGAGGACGAGGGACCCAGACAGATCATCCCCCCGGGGCATGGACGAGGGACCCCGAGAGAACATGCCCCCTGGATCGGGGTGACGGATGCTGAAAGATCATCGCCGTGGTGCGAGGATCACAGACCCCGACAGATGATCTCCCAAATGCGATGACGACGGACCCCAACAAATCTCTGCCCCATGTCCGAGTACATCGGACCCTGACAGAGAATCCCCCAGTGCGAGGACGACAGACCCCGAAAGGGCATCACCATGGGTGTGAAGATGACGGACACCTAGAGATGATCCTCCCGGGTGCGATGACGAAAGACGCTGACACAGAAAACCCCCTACAGGAGGACGACAGAACCCGACAGAGCATTCACCCGGGACGAGGGCGTCGGACGCCGAAAGATCATCCTCCCGTAGGCGAGGACGATAAAACCCGACAAGCATCGCCCTGGGGGTGTGGACGAGAGACCCCAACAGAGCACAGTCCCGGGGTTGGGGACGACGGACACAGACAGATGATCCTCCCGGGTGCGATGACGATGGACCCCAAAAAGGCATCGCCCCGGGGCGAGGACGACGGACCCAACAGAACATCGCCCAGGGGGTGAGGACAACGGACCTTGAGAGAGAATCCTCTTGGTGCCAGGACCCCGACGGACCCCGACAAATCATCCCCCCAGCGAAGAAGACGGACCCCGACAGATCATCACCCAGGGGCGGCGACGACGGACCCTGACAGAGCATCCTCCCTGTAGCGAGGACGTCAGACCCAGACAGAGCATCGCCGTGGGGCCGAGGACGTTGGACTCTGACAGAACATTGCCCTGTAGGCAAGAAGGGTGGACAACGGCAGATCATCGCCCCAGGGTAACCGCAGACACGGACAGAGCATTCCCCGGGGTTAGGGCAGATACGGGCGTGTCCTGGTTTAGGGCAAATTAGGGGAAAAATCTCCAAAAGGAACCC
This sequence comes from Luscinia megarhynchos, assembly GCA_034336665.1. Taxonomy (NCBI): domain Eukaryota; kingdom Metazoa; phylum Chordata; class Aves; order Passeriformes; family Muscicapidae; genus Luscinia; species Luscinia megarhynchos. The sequence goes on from CM067584.1 coordinate 5,540,583, forward strand.
CTTATGCAACAAGCTCTCCAAACTACTCAACCTACCACCACCGGCTTCGGGAAGATTTTTCTCAGAGAAAAAGTCGAAAAAACTTGTTTATTTAGCAAACACACAGAAAAATCTCTCCCCAACGCAAGAAAAAAACAACCACGGTTGACACAGCAGACTTCACCCGTCCGAGTGGATGTACAGCCTCAGGACGTCTCCGGTGCCGGGGAGGGCAGAAAGGCGTATCTCTTTTCACGAGCAGGTGCCCGGCGTTTCTTGATGTTCCAGGTCGTCCAGGATCAGGTTCACGTGGTATTCCTAGCTAATAAGGGAAGGAAAAATAAAGCGAAGCAGCCTAAGCAAAGTGGGGGGAAGAAGCAGCAGCTAAGCAAGCAGAAGCAGCTAAAAGCGGCCGAGCCGCGCAGGGGGGGAGAGGGGGCAGCAACTTGCAAGCAGCGCAGCGGCAGCAGCTCACCGATGGGGAGGGGCGCTGTCTAGCTAGACAAAACAAACCCTCCAGGCATGAGCAGCACACGATTGTGGATATAAAACACTGCAACATCACCCCAGGAAAGGGGGTGAGCCTCCCCCCGGGGGCAAAGACGACGGACACCGACAACGCTTTCCCCTTCCCACGAAAAGGCGAAAAAGGCAGCACAGCCTGCCAAAGGTAAGGTGGATGGAGAGCACAGCAACCTCCCAAAATCGTAGGGGGTCGACACCACCCCGGCTCAACAAAGCTAAGGACAGACAAGCACCGGGGCAGTGAGGGACCGCGCAGGACCCCCAAATCAAAGGGGTCTGGCCATCGCCCCGGTTCAAAAATGCTAATGTCAAAATAAAATTGGCAAAAATCACATCAAGTGCTGTGCCTGGTCTTTACTCTCACAACAAGTCCCTCGCCACCCAAACCAAGCTCAAAGCCCCCCCCGCCTTATGAAGAGGAGGACGGAGACCCTCAGCCGGGCAGGGTGTGCAGGTGGCCCAAGGAAGTCTCCGTCCCCTTCCTCCCTGGGCGGTCCTGGGAGGTTTCGAGCCTCTCCTGAGGGGAATGGCAGGGCTGGGGAGTCTCTGGCCGTGTCACACTGGGGCATGGCAGGGCTGGGGTTCTCTGGTCATGTCACACCAAGGGATGCTCAGGACTGGGGGTCTCTGGCCATGTCACACCGGGGGATGCTCAGGGCTGGGGGTCTCTGGCCATGTCACACCAAGGGATGCTTGGGGCACTCATCTTAGGGTAAGAGGGACAGAGACCCTGCGGTGTCTCCAGAGGGATGAAGACCCCACCCCCAAGGGAGAGGGACAGAAACCCCCCTGCCCCCATCGAGCATTTCTCAGGCCCAGAGGGATGGAGACCTTAGAGAATCCCTGGGTGCTGGTCCAGATAAAACTAGCCCAAAACAAACTTTTATCAGCCAGAAATGCTTTGGCAGTGAGATTTCCTTTCCCAGGCCCCGCTGTGTCACGATGGACGCTCGGTTCCGTGAGGTTCTAGGGTGTCACAACGCTGCCCTTGGTTCCACCAGGCCCTACTGTGTCCCAAGAGAGCCTCGGGTCTGTGAGAGTCTGTTGGAATTCAAAATGCAAGGAATTCTCTCGACATTGGGCCTGTCAATCAAAGTCTAGAAAAGAACGTAGGATTTGACCGGAGGCCTCAGGAAACGCTTCCAACTTAGGTGCTAGAAGCAAAAATGTAGATTAAAGCAGAGATGTATTTCGGTGAGGAAAGTTCAGCTGGAGATTTTATGATAAAAAAAAGAATAAACATAGTCGCAGATGTGACAAAAAGGCTTAGACTATGTCTGTGTGCCAGAACAGGATTGGCTAAGTAAGTTCACACTGCAATTAGACAAAACTTCAGTATTGAATTAAAAACATAAATGTCTTTGTTGGCACTGTGTTATTGGTGAATAAATCCTGAAAAGACCTTGTAGCCATAAGTGTTGCAACTTCTCGTCACGCTGTCGACACTTGTTGACTCCTGGAATGGGAATCGGATGCTCAGAGACCCCTTCCTTTGTTTCTTGCAGTGCCGGAAGGGGCCCAGGAGAGCTGTGGAAGGACCGAGAGCACCCGGAGCTGCTCCCAAAATCGGGCTGTGACCCCCGGCCCAGCACTCACCCTGCCCCTCCCAGCCCGGGCCCTAGCCACGCCCCTTTTACGTTCTTTCTCCTTCCAACCAATCAGAACGCTCGGTCACGCTGTGGCCACGCCTCCTCTTTGTGTCATCACAATGACCAACGCTGGGTGCTCCACTTCCACGCTTGTTTCTGGGCTCCTATTGGCTGTGCCTGAAAGGGGCGGGGCTTGGTCTGGGTATATAAGGAGCCCCGCTGGCTCGGGTTTTCAGCAGCGACGGTGGCGGAAAGAGGAGGAGGGGTCCCTGGGAGAGGAGCCCCGAGCAGCGCACCGAGAGGAGACCCACGGAGCAGGCGAAGATCCGCTCTGCACCGACTGCCCGGCAACGAAGGGCGCAGAGACCCCACCCATGACTCTGCTCCACGGAGATCCCTGGAGCCTACACCGTGATGAGCACAGATCACCCAGCCCCCCTCCATGGTGGAGGAAGACCGCGGTGACCTGACACGCCCCGCCCCACACACATATTTCCATGCAGGATAACCATGGACAACGGACCCCAACAGAATATCCAGACAAGAGGAAGAGAAGGGACCCCGACAGATCATCCCCCAGGAGGCGAGAGCGACAGACCCCTAAAGAGCATCCCCTTGGGAACGAGGGTGACGGACCCCGACAGATCATCCCCCCGCGGACTAGGACGACAAACCGTGACAGATGATGCCCCCAAGGCGAGGATGACGGAGCCTGACAGAACATTGCCCCGGGGGCGAGGACGATGGAGCCCGACAGAGCATCCTCCCGGTGTGAGGATGATGAACCCCATCAAATCACCGCCCCGGGACGAGGGCAATGGACGCCGAAAGATCATCATCCCAGGGGGGAGGACGAGGGACCGTGACAGAGCATCCCCCCGGGGACGAGGACGAGGGACCCCGAGAGAACCTCCCCTCCGGGCAAGGAAGTGGCACCCTGACAGATCATCTCTCCTGGGAGAGGACGATGGACCCTGAGAGATGATCCCCCCAGGACGACGGTGACGAACCCTGACAAAGCATGCCCTCAAGGAGAGCAGGAGGGACCCCGGCAGAGAATCGCCCTGCCATGAGGGCGACGGATGCCAAGAGATGATCTCCCCAAGGCGAGGTAATCAGACCCCGAAAGAGCACTGCCATGGGGGCGATGACGACAGACCCTGACAGAGCATCCTCCTGGGGGCGAGGACGACAGACCCCGAGAGAACATCCCCACGGGGCGAGGACGAGGGACCCCGACCAAGCATCACCTTGGGGTGAGGGCGACGGACCCTGACAGATGATCTATCCGGGACGACTGCGACGCACCCCGAGAGAGTATTTCCCCAAGGAGAGGAGGAGGGATCCCGACAGAGCATTGCCCCGGGATGAGGGCGACTGACATCGGAAATACATCGTTAAGGTGGCGAGGATGACGGACCCCGACAGATGATCCCCCCGGGGGCGAAAACTTCAGACCCCAACAGAGCATTGCCCGGGGGCGAGGACGACGGACCACGACAGATCATCGCCCTGGGGGTGAGATGACAGAACCCGACAGAGCATCACCCTGCGGGGGAGGACGACGGACCTCGACACATCATCCCTTTGGTGCGAGGACGACGGAATCCTACAGAGCATCCCCAGTAGACGACGGAGACGGACCCTTACAGAGCATCGCTCCGCGGGCGAGGACGAGCGGACCCCGACAGAACATTGCCCCGGGGTTGAGGACGACGGACACCGACAATTGATCCTCTCGGGTGTGATGACGACGGACCTCGACAAGTCATTCCCCCTGGTACGAGGATGACGGGCCCCGACAGATCATCCCCCCGGGGGTGAGTACGACGGATGTCGAAAGACAATCCTCCCAAGGGCAAGGACGACAGAGCCTGACAGAGCATTGCCCCGGGGGTGAGGACGACGGACCCCGACAGAGCATTGCCCAGGGTTTGAGGATGACGGACAGCGACATGCATTCCCTTGGTGGGAAGATGACAGACCCTGACTGAGCATTGCCCCGGGGGCGAGGAGGACGTACCCCAACAGAGCATCCCTGTAGGGTGAGGTAGACAAACCTTGACATGGCATTGATCCGGGGGCGAGGACGAGGGACCCACACAAAACATCACCCCTTTGGGGTAGACGAGGGACCCCGAGAGGACATCCCCCCGGGATAAGGGTGACAGATGCCGTGGGGACAAGGACGACGGACCCTGACAGATGATCCCCCCAAGGCGATGACGACGGACCCCGACAGAGCATTGCCCTGGGGCCGAGGACGTCATACTCTGACAGAGCATCGCCCCGGTGCGAGGACGATGGACCATGACAGAGCATGGCCTGAGGACGAGGGCGACAGACCCTGACAGATCATCTTCCCGGGGCGAAAACGAGGGACTGCAACAGGGCATTGCCCCGCAGGTGAGGACAACGAACTCCAAGAGATGATCCTTTAAGGTGCGATGACGAAAGACCGTGACAGGGCATCCCCCCGGGGCAAGGACGACAGACCCCGACAGAGCATCCCCCCGGGACGAGGGCGACGGACGCCGAAAGATCATCCTCCCCGGGGCGAGGACGACAGACCCTGACAGAGCATTGCCCCGGGGGCGAGGATGGGGGACCCCTACAGAGCATTGCTCCGGGGTTGAGGACGACGGACACCGTCAAATGATCTTCTCGGGTGCGATGACGACGGACCCTGACAGTGCATCTCCGTAGGGCGAGGACAATGGACCCCGACAGAGCATCGCCTCGGGACGAGGGGGAGAGACGCTGACAGAGCATCGCCCTGGGACGAGGTGATGGTCCCTGAGAGAGAATCCCTGGGCAACGAGGGAGACAGACTGTGACAGAGCGTCGCCCCGAGGTTGAGGATGAGGGACCCTGACAGAGCATTGCCCAGTGGGTTGAGGACGATGGACAGCGACAAGGCATCCCCTTGGTGGGAGGACGACAGACCCTGACTGAGCATAGCCCCGGGGGCGAGGAGGACGTACCCCGATAGAGCATCCCTGTAGGGCGAGGACGACAGACCCCGACAGAGCATCCCTTCGGGGCGAAGACGAGGGTCCCTGACAGAGCATCGCCTCCGGACGAGGGCGACGGACGTTGCAAGATCATCCTCTCAGGGCGAATATGATGTATCCCTTCTGACTGTCGCCCCGGGAGCTAGGACGAGGGACCCCGAGAGATCATCCACTTGAGAACGAGAACAACGGACGCCGACAGAGCATTCCCCGGGGCGAGGACGACACACCCCAACTAAGCATCGCCCTGGGGCCGAGGACGACGGACACCGTCAAATGATCTTCCCGGGTGCGATGACGACGGACCCTGACAGTGCATCTCCGTAGGGCGAGGACAATGGACCCCGACAGAGCATCGCCCTGGGACGAGGTGATGGTCCCTGAGAGAGAATCCCTGGGCAACGAGGGAGACGGACTGTGACAGAGCGTCGCCCCGAGGTTGAGGATGAGGGACCCTGACAGAGCATTGCCCAGTGGGTTGAGGACGATGGACAGCGACAAGGCATCCCCTTGGTGGGAGGACGACAGACCCTGACTGAGCATAGCCCCGGGGGCGAGGAGGACGTACCCCGATAGAGCATCCCTGTAGGGCGAGGACGACAGACCCCGACAGAGCATCCCTTCGGGGCGAAGACGAGGGTCCCTGACAGAGCATCGCCTCCGGACGAGGGCGACGGACGTTGCAAGATCATCCTCTCAGGGCGAATATGATGTATCCCTTCTGACTGTCGCCCCGGGAGCTAGGACGAGGGACCCCGAGAGATCATCCACTTGAGAACGAGAACAACGGACGCCGACAGAGCATTCCCCGGGGCGAGGACGACACACCCCAACTAAGCATCGCCCTGGGGCCGAGGACGACGGACATCGACAGAGCATCCCTCTGGGGCAAGGACTAAAGTCCTCGAAGGAGCATCGCCCCAGGACGAGAGCGACTAACGCCGCAATATCATCCTCTCGGTGGCGAGTATGCCATATCCCTACTAACCATCGCCACGGGGGTGAGGACTACGGATCCCGGAATGTGTATTGCCCCGGGGACGAGGATGAGGGACCCTGACAGATCATCCCCCCTGAGGGCGAGGACGACGGACCTTGACAGAGCATCCCCCGGTAACGAGGACAACGGACCCCGACAGAGCATCTCCCTGGGGCGAGGACGACACACACTGACAGAGCATCGCCCCAGGGCCGAGGATGTCAGACATCGACAGAGCATCCCTCCGGTGCGAAGATGACGGACCACTACAGAGCATCCCCCTGGGGGCAAGGATGAAAAACCCTGATATTGCATTGATCCGGGGGCGTGGACGAAGTACCACGACGGAGCATCCCCCCAGGGGTGAAGACGACAGAGCCCAAGAGAACATCCCCACGGGGCGAGGACAATGGACCCCGACAGAGCATCGCCCCGGGTTGAGGACGACGTACCCTGACAGATGATCCACCCGGGACGACTGCGACGCACCCCGAGAGACTATCCACCCAAGGAGAGAAGGAGGGATCCAGACAGAGCATCTCCCCGGGACGAGGGTGACTGACGCCGAAAGAACATCGTTCAGGTGGTGAGGATGACGGATCCCGACAGATGATCCTACTGGGGAAGTGGACGAGGGACCCCGACAGGGCATTGCCCCAGGGGTGAGGACGACATACACCGACAGATGATCCTTCCAGGTGCGATGACTAGAGACCACGACAGGGCATCCCTCCGGGGCGAGGATGACGGACCCTCACAGAGCATACCCCTGGGACAAGTACGACGGATTTCGTAAGACCATCCTCCCGGGGACAAGGAAGACAGACCCCGACAGATCATTGCCCCGGGGCCTCGGAAAAGGGACCCTGACGGAGCATTGCCCCAGGGTTGAGGACGACGGACACTGAAAAGTGGTCTTCCCATGTGCGATGACGACGGATCCTGACAGGGCATCTCCCCCCAAGGGGTGAGGAAGAAGGACCCCGACAGAGCATCAACCCGGGACGACGGCGACAGACCCTGACAGATCATCTTCCCGGGGCCAAAACGACGGACTGCGACAGGGCATTGCCCAGCAGGTGAGGACGACAGACACCGAGAGATGATCCTTTAAGGTGTGATGATGAAAGACCGCGACAGGGCATCCCTCAGGGGCGAGGACGAAAGACCCCGACAGAGCATCCCCCCGGGACGACGCCAAAAGATAATCCTCCCTGGGGCGAGGACGACAGACTCCGACAGAGCATCGCCCCGGGGGCGAGGATGGGGGACCGCAACAGAGCATTGCCTTGGGCTTGAGGACGACGGACACCGACAAATGATCCTCCCAGGTGCGATGACGATGGACCCCGACAAGGCATCCCCGTAGGGCGAGGACGATGGACCCCGACAGAGGATCGCCCTGGGGGCAAGGACGACGGACCCCGACAGGGCATCCCTTTAGGGTGAGGATGACAGACCTTGACAGAGCATCCCAATCGGGGCGAGGACTAATGTACCCAACAGAGCATCATCCTGGGGGCGAGGGTGAAGGACGCCGCAAGATCATCCTCTCAGGGGCAAGTATGACGTATCCCTACTGACCATCACCACGGGAGCGAGGACGACGGAGTCCGAAAATGTATTACCCCAGAGGCAAGGACGAGGGACCGTGACAGATCATCCCCCCGAGTGCGAGGATGATGGACCCTGACAGAGCATCGCCGGATAACGAGGAAAACGGACCCCGACAGAGCATCCCCCCGGGGCGAAGACGACACACTCTGACAGAGCAACGCCCCGGGGCCGAGGACGACTAATCCCGACAAGGCATACCCGTGAGGCGAGGACGACAGACCCCTACAGAGCATCGCGCAGGGACGAGGGCGATGGACCCTGAGAGAGAATCCCCGGGCGACAAGGGAGAAGGACCGTGACAGAGCATCACCCCGAGGGCGAGGACGAGAGACCCTGACAGAGCATTGCCGCGGGGTTGAGGACGACGAACACCGACAAATGATCCTCCCAGGTGCAATGACGACGGACCCTGGCAAGGCATCCCCCCGGTGCAAGGACAACAGACCCCGACAGAGCATCCCTTTGGGGAGAGGACTAAGGTCCCCGACAGAGCATCGCCCCAGGACGAGAACGACAGGCCATGATAGATCATCTTCCCAGGGTGAGGACGCGGGACCATAACAGGGCATTGTCCCAGGGGTGGGGACGACGGACACCGACAGATTATCCTTCCGGGTGCGATGACGAAAGACCCCGACAGAGCATCCCCCCGGGACGAGGGTGACGGATGCCGAAAGACCATCCTCCCGGGGGCAAGGACGACAGACCCTGACAGAGCATCTCCCCGGGGGTGAGTACGAGGGACGCCGAAAGAGCATTGCTTCGGGGTTGAGGACGACGGATACCAACAAATGATCCTCCCAAGTTCGATGATGACGGACACCGACAGGGCATCACCCCGGGGCGAGGATGACGGATACCGACACAGCATCACCCCGGGGGCGAGGACGACGGACCCTGACCGATCATCCCCCGGTGCGAGGACGACGGACACCGACAGGGCATCCCCGTGCGGCGAGGACTACAGACCCTGACAGAGCATTTTTTCAGGGAAAAGACAAGGGTCACCTACAGAGCATCGCCCCGAGACGAGGGCGATGGACGCCGCAAGATCATCCTCTCGGGGGCGAGGACGACAAACCCTGACAAATCATCCCCGGGTTACGATGACGACGGGCATCGACAGGGCATCTTCTCGGGGCGAGGATGACGGACCCCGAGAGAACATCGCCCCGTGGCACGAGGACGACAGACCCCAAGGACCATTGCCCAAGGACGAGGGCGACGGACACCGCAAGATCAACATCCCGGGAGCGAGTATGACGTATCCATACTGACCATCGCCCCGGGAGCGAGGATGACGAACCCCGAAAGTGTATTGCCCCGGGGGCGAGGACGAGGGACCCCGACAGATCATCCCCCTGAGGGCGAGGACGACGGACCCTGCCTGAACATCCCCGGGTAACGAGGACAATGGATCCCGACAGTTCATCCCCTTGGGGCGAGGACGACACACCCCAACAGAGCATCGCACCGGGGCCTAAGACTTCGGAACCGGACAGGGCATCCCTGTGGGGCGAGGAAGACAGACCCTTACAGAGCATTGCCCCATGGGCGAGGACAACGGATTCCTAAAATGTATTGCCCCATAGGCGAGGACGACGGACCCCGACAGAGCATCGCCCCGGGACAAGGGCGATGGATCCTTATAGATCATCCCCGGTAGAGGAGGGAGACGGACCCTGCCAGAGCATCGTCCTTGGACGAGGGTGACGGACCCTGACAGAGCATCCCCGGAAGATGAGGGAGACGGACCCCGACAGAGCATCGCCCCAAGGGTGAGGACGAGGGACGCTCGACAGATCATCCCCCCGAGGGCGAGGACAACAGAACCTGACAGGGCATCGCCCCAGGGCCGACGACGTCGGACACCGACAAAGCATCCCTCCGCTGCCATGATGACGGACTCCTACAGAGCATCCCCACGGGGGCGAGCACGACGGATCCCCACAGAGCATTGTCCCAAGGACGAAAACGAGGGACCCAGACAGAGCATCCCCCCAGGGGTGTGGACGAGGGATCCCGAGAGAACATCTTCCCGGGATGAGGGCGACGGATGCAGAAAGATCATCCTCCCAGGGGCAAGGATGACAGACCCCAAAAAAGCATCCCACTGGGGCGAGGACTACGTATCCCTGCTTACCATCTCCCCGGGGGCGAGGATGACGGACCTTGAAAGTGTATTGCCCCAGCGGCGTGGATGACGGGCCCCAAAAGAGCATCGCCCTGGAATGAGGGCGATGGACCCTGAAAATTCATCGCCCCGGAGACGAGGGCAAGGGACCCTGACAGAGCATTTCCACGGGGGTGAGGACGACAACACCGACAGAGCATTCCCCAGGAGGTGAGGACATCGGACCTCGACAGAGCATCACCACGGGGCCGAGGATAACGGACCACGACCGAACATTACCCCTTTGGCGAGAAGGGTGGACAACGGCACAGCATCGCCTCGGGGCAAATGCGGACAAGGACCGAGCATTCCCCGGGGTAAGGGGAGATACGGGCGTGTCCTGGTTTAGGGCAAATTAGGAGAAGAATCTCCAAAAGGAACCCCTTAAGCAACAAACTCTCCAAACTACTCAACCTACCACCACCGGCATCTGGAAGATTTTCCTCCGAGAAAAAGTCGAAAAAACTTGTTTTATTTAGCAAATGCACAGAAAAATCTGGCCCCAATGCAAGAAATAACAGCCACGGGTGACGCAGCAAACTTCACCCGTCCGAGTGGATGTACAGCCTCAGGACGTCTCCGGTGCTGCGGAGGACAGAAACGCCTATTTTTTTTCATGAGCAGGTGCCCGGTGTTTCTTGATGTTCCAGGTCGTCCAGGATCAGGTTCACATGGTATTGCAAGCTAATAAGGGAAGGAAAAATAAAGCGAAGCAGCCTAAGCAAAGTGGGGGGCAGAAGCAGCTGCTAAGCAAGCAGAAGCAGCTAAAAGCGGCCAAGCCACGCAAGAAGGGAAAAGGGGCAGCAACTTGCAAGCAGCGTAGCAGTAGCAGCTCACCGATGGGGAGGGGCGCTGTCTAGCTAGACAAAACAAACCCTCCAGGCATGAGCAGCACACGATTGTGGATATAAAGCACTGCAACATCACCCCAGGACAGGGAGTGAGCCTCCCCCCGGGGGCAAGGACGACACACACCGACAGCACTTTCCCCTCCCCACCAAAAGGCGATAAAGACAGCACAGCCTGCCAAAGGTAAGGTGGATGGAGAGCACAGCGGCCTCCCAAAATCGGAGGGGGTTGGACACCACCTCGGCTCAACAAAGCTAAGGACAGACAAGCATGGGGGCAGCGAGGGACAGCGCAGGACCACCAAATCGGAGGAGTCTGGCCATCGCCCCGGTTCAAAAATGCTAAGGTCAAAATGAAATTGGCAAAAATCACATCAAGTGCTGTGCCTGGTCTTTACTCTCGCAACAAGCCCCTCGCCACCCAAACCAAGCTCAAAGCCACCCCCGCACTATGAAGAGGAGGACGGAGACCCTCGGCCTTGCAGGGAGCGAGGGGGGCCCAAGGAAGTCTCCGTCCCCCTCCTCCCTGGGCGGTCCTGGGTTGTTTTCGGACCTCTCCTGAGGGGAATGGCAGGGCTGGAGGTTTCTGGCTGTGTCCCACTGGGGCATGGCGGGGCTTGGGGTTCTCTGGTCATGTATCACCAGAGGATGTTCAGGGCTCGGGGTCTCTGGCCATGTCACACTGGGGGATGCTCAGGGCTGGGGGTCTCTGGCCATGTCACACCAAGGGATGCTCCGGGCGCTCATCCCAGGGTGAGAGGGACAGAGACCCTGCGGTGTCCCCAGAGGGATGAAGACCCTACCCCCAAGGGAGAGGGACAGAAACCCCCCTGCCCCCATCGAGCATTTCTCAGGCCCAGAGGGATGGAGACCTTCGAGAATCCCTGGGTGCTGGTCCAGATAAAACTGGAACAAATCAAATTATTATCAGCCAGAAATGCTTTGGCAGTGAGATTTCCTTTCCCCAGGCCCCGCTGTGTCACGATGGATGATCTGTTACGTGAGGTTCTGGGGTGTCACAACGCTGCCCTTGGTTCCACCAGGTCCTACTGTGTCCCAAGAGAGCCTCGGGTCTGTGAGATTCTGTTGGAATTCAAAATGCAAGGAATTCTCTCGACATTGGGCCTGTCAATCAAAGTCTAGAAAAGAACACAGGATTTGACCAGAGGCCTCAGGAAATGCTTCCAACTTAGGTGCTAGAAGCAAAAATGTAGATTAAAGCAGAGATGTATTTAGGTGAGAAAAGTTTACCTGTAGATTTTATGATAAAAAAAAGAATAAAATTAGTCGCAGATGTGACAAAAAGTCTCAGACTATGTCTGTGACCCAGAACAGGATTGGCTAAGGAAGTTCACACTGCAATTAAACAAAACATTAGTTTTGAATTAAAAACAAAAATATCTTTGTTGGCAGTGTGTTATTGGTGAATAAATCCTGAAAAGACCTTGTAGCCATAAGTGTTGCAACTTCTCGTCATGCTGTCGACACTGGTCGACTCCTAGAATGGGGCGGGGACGCCCAGAGACCCCTTCCTCTGCTTCTTGCAGTGCGGGAAGGGGCCCAGGAGAGCTGTGGAGGGACTGGGAGCGCCCGGACCTGCTCCCAAAATCCTGGAGTGACCCCCGGCCAAGCCCCCATTCCGCCCTCACACCTGCCCCTCCCAGCCCGGGCCCGAGCCACGCCCCTTTTATGCTCTTTCTTGTTCCGACCAATCGGAACGCTTGGTCACGCTGCGGCCACGCCTCCTGTTTGTGTCTTCACAATGAGCAACGCTGGGTGCTCCGCCCGACGCTTGTTTCTGGGCTCCTATTGGCTGTGCCTGAAAGGGGCGGGGCTTGATCTGGGTATATAAAGAGCCCCACTGGCTTGGGTCCTCAGCAGCTACGGCGGCGGAAAGAGGAGGAGGGGTCCCTGGGAGAGGAGCCCCGAGCAGCGCACCGGGAGGAGACCCATGGAGCGGGCGGAGATCTGCTCTGCGCCATCTGCCCGGCAACGAAGGACACGGAGACCCCACACGTGACTCTGTTCCACGGAGACGCCCAGAGCCTAAGCCGTGATGAGCACAGATCACCTGGCCCCCCTCCATGGTGGAGGAAGACCGCGGTGACCTGACAGGCCCCGCCCCACACACATATTACCATGCAGGATAATGATGGCGACACCCCGCTCCTCGGTCCACTTATTGGGGTGAGGAGGGAAGACACTGACCGTGCATCCCCCCGGGGGCCAGGACGATGGACACATGGTGAAGACGACAGACCCTGAGAGAGCATCGCTCCGGGGCGAGGACGACCGACACTGATAGATGATCCCCCTGGGACTACTGCAACTGACTCCGACAGAGTATCCCCCCAAGGAGAGGAGGAGGGATCCCGATAGAGCATCGCCCATGGACGAGGGCGATGGACGCCAAAAGAACATCGTCGAGGGATGACAGATGATTCCCCCGGAAATGAGGACAACAGACCCCGAAAGTGTATTGCCCCGAGGGCGAGGATGAGGGACCCCAACAGAGCATTGCCCCAGGGTTTAGGACGACGGACACCGACAAATGATCATCCCGGGCGTGATGACGATGACCTCGACAAGGCATCCCCCTGGTGCGAGGACGACAGACCCCGACAGATCATCCCCTCGGGGGCGAGGATGACGGACCCCGAGAGATCATACCCTCGGGGGTGAGGACGACGTACCCTGACAGGGCATCCCCGTGGGGCGAGGATGACAGACCCCGAGAGAGCATCGCCTCGGGGGTGAGGACGAGGGAACTCCACAGAGCATTGCCCCGGGGGTTGAGGACGAGGGACACCGAGAAATGATCCTCCCGGGTGCGATGACAGCGGCCCCTGACAGGACATCTCCCCGGGGCGAGGATGACGGACCCCGACAGATCTTCGCCCCGGGGGCGAGGACGATGGAGCCAGACAGGTCATACCCGTGGGGCGACAACGACAGACCCTGACAGACCATCCCTCCAGGGCGAAGACGAGGGTCCCCGACAGAGCATCGCCCTGGGACGAGAGGGACGGATGCCTCAAGATCATCCTCCTGGGGCCCAGTATGATGTATCGCTACTGACCATCACCCCAGGAGCGAGGACGGCGATCCCGGAAAGCATATTTCCCATGGGGCTAGGACGAGGAACCCTGACAGATCATCCCTGCAGGGCGAGGACGACAGACCCTGACAGAGCATCCCCGGTAATGAGGACTTCAGACCCCGTCAGAGCATACCCCCGGGGTGAGGACGACACACCACGACAGAGCATCGCCCCGGGGGCGAGGACGACAGATCCCGACAGAGCATCACCCTGGGACGAGGGCGATGGACCCTGACAGAGCTTCCCCGGGAGACGAGGGAGAAGGATCCTGACAGAGCATCGCCCTGAAGGCGAGGACGACGGACCCCGAAACAACATCACACCGGTTCGAGGACGACAGACCCCGACAGTGCATCCCTGTGGGGCGAGGACGACAGACCCCGACAGAGCATCCTTCTGGGGCAAGGACTAAAGTCCTCGAAAGAGCATCGCCCCGGGACGAGAGCGACAGATGCCGCAAGATCATCCTCTCGGTGGCGAGTATGCCATATCCCTACTGACCATCGCCATGGGGATGAGGACTACGGATCCCGGAAAGTGTATTGCCCCGGGGACGAGGATGAGGGACCCCGACAGATCATACCCCTGAGGGCGGGGACGACGGACCCCGACAGAGCATCCCTTCGGGGTGAGGACTAAGGTCCCCGACAGATCATCGCCCTGGGACAAGGGCAACGGACCCCGCATGATCATCCTCTCGGGGGCAAGTATGACGTATCCCTACTGATCATCACCCCGGGAGCGAGGAAGACGGAACCTGAAAGTGTATTGCCTTGGGGGCGAGGACGAGGGACCCCAAAAGAGCATCCCCGGATAACAAAGACAACGGACCCCGACAGAGCATCCCCCCGGGGGGAGGACGAAACACCGTGACAGAGCATCGCTCCGGGGGTGAAGACCACGGAACCCAACAGGGTATCCCTCCAGGGGCGAGGACAACAGACCCCAACAGAGCATCACATTCCGTCGAGGACGACGTGTCCCTACTGACCATCACCCCAGGGCTGAGGACGACGGACTCCAAAAGTATATTTCCCCGGGGGGGAGGACGATGGACCCCGAGAGAGCATCCACGGAGGGGGCGAGGAGGACGTATCCCTACTGACCCTCGCCTCGGGTCCGAGAACATCGGACTTTGACAGAGCATCCCCCCAGTGCGACGACGACGAACCCCTACAGATCATTCCCCAAGGGGCGAGGATGACATATCCCTACTGACCATCGCCCCGGGAGCAAGGATGACGGACCCCGAAAAGGTATTGCCCCAGGAGCGAGGGCGAGGGATCCCGACAGATCATCCCGCCGAGGGCGAAGACGACGGACCCTGACAGAGCATCCCCAGGTAACGAGGACAACAGACGCCGACAGATCATCTCCCTGGGGCGAGGACGACACAGCCCGACAGAGCATCGCACCTGGGCCGAGGACCATGGACCCTGACAAGGCATCCCCCCGGGGGCGAGGACGATGGACCCCGACAGAGCATCGCCCAGGGGGCGAGAACGACGTACACCGACACATGATCCTCCCGGGTGTGATGACAACAGACCTCGATAGGGCATCCCCCCAGGGTGAGGACGATGGACCTCGACAGAGCATCGCCCCAGGGGCGAGGACGACGGACCCTGACAGGGCATCCCCGTAGGGCAAGGACGACAAACCCCGACAGACCATCCTTCTTGGGCGAGGACGAGGGTCCCCGACAGAGCATCGCCCTGGGACGAGGGCGATGGACGCCGCAAGATCACCCTCTCGGGGGCGGGTATGACGTATCCCTACTGATCAGCGCCCCAGGAGCGACGAAGACGGATCCCGAAAGGGTATTGCCCGAAGGGCGAGGACGAGGGATCCCGACAAATCAGCCCCCTGAGGGCGAAGACGACGGACTCTGACAGAGCACCCCGGGGTAACGAGGACAACGGACGCTGACAGAGCATCTCCCCGGGGCGAAGACGACACACCCCAACAGAGCATCGCTCCTGGGCCGAGGACCACGGACCCTGAGAGGGCATCCTCCGGTGGCGAGGACGACGGACCCCGACAGAGCATACCACTGTGGCGAAGGCAACGTATCCCTACTGACCATCACCTCGGGGCCGAGGAAGACGGACTCCGAAAGTGTATTGCTCCCGGGGGCAAGGACGATGGACACTGACAGCACTTTCCCCTCCCCGCCAAAAGGCGACAAAGACAGCACAGCCTGCCAAAGGTAAGGTGGATGGAGAGCACAGTTGCCTCCCAAAATCGGAGGGGGTCGGACACCACCCCGGCTCAACAAAGCTAAGAAGAGACAAGCACCGGGGCAGTGAGGTACCACACCCTCTACCCAAATCGGAGGGGTCTGGCCATCGCCCCGGTTCAAAAAAGCTAAGGCCAAAATAAAATTGTCAAAAATCACATCAAGTGCTGTGCCTGGTCTTTACTCTCGCAACAAGTCCCTCGCCACCCAAACCAAGATCAAAGTCTCCCCGCACCATAAAGAGGAGGACAGAGACCCTCAGCCAGGCAGAAAGGGAGGGAGGCACAGGGATGTCTTCGTCCCCCTCCTCCCTGGGCGGTCCTGGGGGGTTTCGGGCCTCTCCTGAGGGGAATGGCAGGGCTGGAGGTCTCTGGCCGTGTCACACTGGGGCATGGCGAGGCTAGGAGTTTTCTGGTCATGTCACACCAGGGGGATGCTCAGGGCTGGGGTCTCTGGCCATATCACACTGGGGGATGCTCACGGCTAGGGGGTCTCTGGCCGTGTCACACCAGGGGATGCTCGGGGCGCTCATCCCAGGGTGAGAGGGACATAGACCTTGCGGTGTCCCCAGAGGGATGGAGACCCCACCCCCAAGGAAGAGGGACAGAAACGCCCGGGCACCTCGAGCATTTCTCAGGCCCAGAGGGATGGAGACCTTCGAGCATCCCTGGGTGCTGGCCAAGATAAAACTGGCCCAGATAAAACTGGCCCAAATCGAACTTTTATCAGCCAGAAATGCTTCGGCAGTGAGATTTCCTTTCCCCAGGCCCCGCTGTGTCATGGACGCTCGATTCCGTGAGGTTCTGAGGTGTCATAACGCTGCACTTGGTTCCACCAGGCCCTACTGTGTCACAAGAGAGCATCGGGTCTGTGAGATTCTGTTGGAATTCCAAATGCAAGGAATTCTCTCGACATTGGGCCTGTCAATCAAAGTCTAGAAAAGAACACAGGATTTGACCGGTGGCCTGAAGAAATGCTTCCAACTTAGGTGCTAGAAGCAAAAATGTAGATTAAAGCAGAGATGTATTTAGGTGAAAAAAGTTTAGCTGTAGATTTTATGATAAAAAAAAGAATAAAATTAGTCGCAGATGTGACAAAAAGTCTTAGACTAGGTCTGTGACCCAGAACAGGATTGGCTGAGAAAGTTCACACTGCAATTAGACAAAACTTTAGTATTGAATTAAAAACATAAATGTCTTTGTTGGCACTGTGTTATTGGTGAATAAATCCTGGAAAGACTTTTTAGCCATAAGTGTTGCAACTTCTCGTCACGCTGTCGACACTTGTCGACCCCTGGAATGGTTCTAGGACGCCCAGAGACCCCTTCCTCTGCTTCTTGCAGTGCGGGAAGGGGCCCAGGAGAGCTGTGGAGGGACCGGGAGCACCCGGACCTGCTCTCAAAATCCCAATGTGACCCCCGGCTTCGGCCCCGCCCCCACCCCGCCCTCACACCTGCCCCTCTCACCCCGTGACCGAGCCACGCCCCATTTTATGGTCTTTCTCCTTCCAACCAATCAGAACGCTCGGTCACGCTGTGGCCACGCCTCCTCTTTGTGTCATCACAATGAGCATCGCTGGGTGCTCCGCCCCGACGCTTGTTTCTGGGCTCCTATTGGCTGTGCCTGAAAGGGGCGGGGCTTGATCTGGGTATATAAAGAGCCCCACTGGCTTGGGTCCTCAGCAGCGACGGCGGTGGAAAGAGGAGGAGGGGTCCCTGGGAGAGGATCCCTAAGCAGTGCACCGGGAGGAGACCCACAAAGTGGGCGGATATACGCTGTGCGCCGTATGCCCAGCAACAAAGGGCGTGGAGACCCCACCCGGGAGCGAGGACGAGGGACCCTGACAAAGCATTGCCCTGGGGGTGAGTACGATGGACCCCGAAAGATGATCCTCCCGGGTCCGAGGATGACGGACCCCCGACAGGGCATCCCCTCTGGGTGATGACGACGGACGCCGACAGAGCATCTCCTTGGGGGCGAGGACGACGGACCCTGATCGATCATTTCCCTGGTGCGAGGACAACGGACCCCGACAAAGCATCTCCCTGGGACGAGTGCGACGCACCCTGGCACATCATCTTCCCAGGGCGAGGACCAAAGACCCCGACAGAGCATCAAACCGGTGCGGGGACGAAGGACCCAAACAGATCATCACCCCGGTTCGAGGGCGATGGACCCCGACAGATCATCTTTCCTGGACGAGGGAGACGGATGCTGAAAGATCATCTTCCTGGGGGCGAGGACAACGGACCCCGAAAATGTATTTCCCGGTAGGCGAGGACTACGGACCCAGAAAGAGCATCGCCTTGGGATGAGAGTGACAGAACCTGACAGAGCATCGCCCCGGGGGCGAGGACGAGGGACCCCGAAAGAGCTCTGCGCCGGGGGTGAGGACGACGGACACCAACACATTATCCTCCCGTGTGCGATGACGATGGACTCCGACAGGGCATCCCTCCGGTGCAAGGACGATGGACCCAGACAGAGCATCACCTTGGGGGCGAGAACGACGGACCCTGACCGATCATCCCCCTGGTGCGAGGACGACGGACCCCGACAAAGCATCTCTCCAAAAAGAGGGTGACGGACGCTGAAAGATCCTCCTTCTGGGGGCGAGGACAAGGGACTCCGAAAGTGTATTCCCGGGGGGGCGAGTGGACGAGGACCGTGACAAATCATGCCCCGGGGAGTGAGTAAAACGGACACTGACAGAGGATCCTCTCGGGTGCAATGACTAGGGACCCCAACAGCTCATCCCTCCAGGGCCGCGAACATCGGACCCTGACAGAGCATCCACCCGGTGTGGGGACGTCTGACCCTGACAGATCATTGCCCCGGGACGAGGGCAAAGGACCCTGACAGATCACGTTCCCAGTGGGAAAACGAGGGACCCTGACAGAACATCTCCCCGGGGGCAAGGACAACAGACACCGACACATGATCCTCCTGGGTGCAAAGACGATGGACCCCAACAGAGAATCTCCCCAGGATGAGGGCGACGGACGCCGAAAGATCATCTTCCCTGGGGGCGAGGACGACGGACCCTGACCGGTCATCCCCCCGGTGCGAGGACAACGGACCCCAACAGAGCATCTCCCCGGGACGAGGGCGACGGACGCCGAAAGATCATCCTCCCAAGGGCGAGGATGCAGGACCCTGACAGAGCCTCCCCCTGGAGCAAGGATGACATATCCCTACCGACCATCGCCCCGGGGCCGAGGACGAGTGTTGTAATTGATAAATGAGGTAAAAGGAGTGAATAAGCACACCTTGCCACCTCCTTCCGGCTAGTCCCCGGTTCATGTCATCCTTCCTGTCCTGTCACCTTTCCCTATGACCTTGTAGCCCACCGCGAGTTCCTGTATTCTGATCCTATCCCCCCTGCGTCCTTATCCCATTGGCTGCTAGCCAAAGCCACTCCCCATTCCATCTCCTGAAAACCTAGTTCCACAAAAGAATCTGTCTCTTGCCTCTTTCCGGCCATGCCATCACCATAGAATAAACCTGAGAAAAGAAAGGGCCTCTTTGGTTGCCTTTTTCATCCATGCTAAGATACTTTGTCTGACCTTAAGTAATTAGGAAAAAGAAAAAGAATCATTAGAGCAGACGAGGGACCCCAACAGATCATGCCCCCAGCGGCGAGATTGACGGAACCTGACAGAGAATCCATCCAAGGCGATGACGACAGACACCGACAGAGCATCGCCCCAGGGCCGAGGGGATCGCCTGACTCTGACAGAACATGCCCCCGGTGCAAAGGGCGTGACGCATCTGACAGATCATCTTCCCAAGGGAGGACGAGGGAATCCGAATGATCATCCCCCGAGGGCGAGAACGACAGACCTTGACAGGGCCTCCCCGGGCGCAGGGACACACACCCCGACAGAGCACGCCTCGGGCCGAGGGACGCCGGAACCCGACAGGGCATCCCCGGGTAACGAGGACAACCGACTCTCGGCTAAAGGATCCCTGCAGTGCTGAGGACGACGGACACCGACAGCGCTCTCCCCTCCCCCGCCAAAAAGGCGACAAAGACAGCAAAACCCTTGCCAAAGGTGTAAGGTGGATGGAGAGCACAGTGGCCTTCAAAAATCAGAGAGGTTCGGACACCACCCCGGCTCAACAAAGCTAAGGACAGACAGCACAAGAGCCTGCCCCCCAAATCGGAGGGGTCTGCCCATTGCCCCAGTTCAAAAATAGCTAAGGCAAAAATAAAATTGGCAAAAAATCACATCAAGTGCTGTGCCTGGTCTTTACTCTAGCAACGTAGTCTCCTCGCCACCCAAACCAACCTCAAAGCCCCCCAGGCCCCATGAAGAGGGTGGGCGACGGAGTCCCTCAGCCGGGCAGGGGAGCTAAGGGGCCCAGGGATGTTTCACGTCCCCCTCCTCCCTGGGTAGTCCCCGTGTGGTTTCGACCTCTCCTGAGGGGAATACGGCAGGGGCTGGAGGTGTCTGGCCGTGTAACACTGGGGGCATGCGCGGGGCTGGGGTTCTCTGGTCATGTCACACCGGAGATGCTCAGGGCTGGGGTTCTGTGGTCGTGTCACACCGGGGGGATACACTGTTCGCTCATCCCACAGTGATAGGGACAGGAGACTCCAGCGGTGTCTCCCAGAGGGATGAAGACCCCACCCCCAAGGAAGAGGGACAGAAACCCCCGGCACCTCGAGCATTTCCCAGGCCCAGAGGGTGGAGACCCTCGAGCATCCCTGCGCTGGCCAAGATAAAACTGGAACAAATCAAACTTTTATCAGCCAGAAATGCTTTGGCAGTGAGATTTCTCTTTCCCCAGGCCCCGCTGTGTCACACAATGGACGCTCAGTTCCTGAGGTTCTGGGGTGTCACAACGCTGCCTCTTGGTTCCACCAGGCCCTACTGTGTCTACAAGAGAGCCTCGGGTCTGTGAGATTCTGTTGGAATTCCAAATGCAAGGAATTACTCGACATTGGGCCTGTCAATCAAAGTCTAGAAAAAGAACACAGGATTTGACCCCGGGTGGCCTGGAAGAAATGCTTCCAACTTAGGTGCTAGAAGCAAAAATGTAGATTAAAGCAGAGATGTATTTAGGTGAAAAAAAAGTTTAGCTGTAGTTTTATGATGAAAAAAGAATAAAATTAGTCACAGATGTGACAAAAGTCTTAGACTAGGTCTGTGACCCAGAACAGGATTGGTTAGTAAGTTTCACACTGCAATTAGACAAAACATTAGTATTGCATTAGAAACATAAATGTCTTTGTTGGCAGTGTGTTATTGGTGAATAAATCCTGAAAAGACCTTGTAGCCATAAGTGTTGCAACTTCTCGTCACGCTTGTCGACACTTGTCGACTCCTGAATGTGTCTGGGAGCCCAGAGACCCCTTCCTTTGTTTCTTGCAGTGCGGAAGGCCCAGGAGAGGCTGTGGAGGAACCGAGAGAGCTCGAGCTGCTTCCCAAAATCCCGGTGTGACGCCCTGGCCCCTTCCCCCTACTCCTGCCCCTCAAACCTGCCCCTCCCAGCTCGGCCCGAGCCATCCCCTTTATGCTCTCTTTCTCCTTCCTGACCAATCATAACGCTCGAGTCACGCTGCAGCCACTGCCTCCTCTTTGTGTCATCACAATGAGCAACGCTGGTTGCTCCACTCCCACGCTTGTTGCTGGGCTCCTATTGGCTGTGCCTGAAAAGGGGCGGGCTTGGTCTGGTGATAGGAAAGAGCCTCTGGCTCGCAGGTCCTTAGCAGCAGGAAGGCAGAAAGAGGAGAGGGTCCCTGGGAGAGGATCCCCGAGCAGCACAAGAGGAGACCAGTGCATGGCGGATATCTCGGGCTTCTGCCTGTCTGCTCTGCAACTAACAGACTGAGACCCCCACCCGTGACTCTGCTCCACAGAGAACCCCGAGCTTACAATCGATGAGCACAGATCACCCGCCCTCCATGGTGGAGGAAGACCATGGTGACCTCGATACTCACACACACATATGCCAAGCAGGATAATTTCGCATGACACACAGCGGGTCCACTCATTGGGGTGAGGAGGGTGGACACTGACAGTGACCTCTGGGGGCCAGGACGATGGACCACATGGTGAAGACGACAGACCCTGACAGACCATCGCCTCAGCGCAGTACGACGGTGACCGCGCCTCAGCACACTACTGTGCCCTCTGAATGAGCAGGCGCCCTCAGCCTGCTACAGGTGAGGGTGGGACGGAGACCACCGTGCTCCTTCAGTGTTGCAGAGAAGGAGGATGGACATGACCTGACCACTAATCCCACAAAACGAGGGTGGAGGACCATTCCTGACCCCTCTGTGGAGGAGGCACGTCATGAGCGGAGACCCCACTAGAGACTGCTCCTGCCCAGGAGACCATCCCAACTCACCCTGTTAGCACCGGAGACACCGGACCCTTCCCCAGTAATGGGAAGCGGGCGAGATGTCCTGATCAACCCCACCATCCCCACACAGAAAGGGATGAGAGAGAGAGACACCCTGATCTTCCCTCTGAAAGGAGGGTGACACCGAGAGCATCAGCTCGGGGCACGGACGACGACTCAACAGATCATCGTCAGGATGACGGACTCCTACAGAGCATCAGGACAACGGACTCGACAGAGTATCCAGCTAAGAGGGAAGAGAAAGGGACTCCCGACAGATCATCTCAGGAGGCTTAGGGCGACAGACCCCTACAGAACATCCCCCTTGGAGAGTGAGGGCGATGGACGCTGATAGACCATCCTCTCAAGGATCGCGATGACGGATCTCTGAAAATGATGCCTCTGGCAAGGCAGGGACGACGGAGCTTGGACAGAACATTGCGGGCCGAGGGATCGATGGAGCCCCAACAGAGCATCTTCACGGGCGTGGGCACGACGGACTCCAGACAAGGCATCTTCCTGGGCACGTGGATGATCGGACCCCAACAGATCATCTACTCTCCGGGCCAGGATGACGGACTCTGACAGAGCATCCCCCAGGACAACGACCCGACAGAGTATCCAGCCAAGGAGGAAGAGAAGGGACCGGCTAAGATCATCTCTCTCAGGAGGCGAGGGCTATTTTCAGGACTCCTACAGAACATCCTCTGGGAGTGGGAGGGCTATGGATCGCCAGTGATAGACCATGGCGATCGCAGGATGACGGACCTGAAAATGATGCCTCTCAAGGCGAGATCACGTGAGCTTGACAGAACATTGCCCCCGGGCTTCGAGGATCGATGGAGCAACAGGAGGATCTCTCACGGGCGGGCATCGACGACCCAGACAAGGCATCTTCCCGGGCGAGGACGACGGACCCTCGACAGGAGCATCTCCGCGAGGAGGGCGGACTCCTGACAGATGATTCCCGGGATGACTGCGACGACGACCCTGAGAGGATACCTCCCATGGAGGAGGCAGGAGGGATCCCGCAGAACACGCCTCACTCGGAACAGGGCCATGCATGCTCGCAGCACATTCGCCGAGGTGGCAAGGATGAGGAACCCCTAGAGATGATCCCGGGTCGAGGACGCCAGGACCCCAACTAATCATGGCCCAGGGGCTGAGGACGACGGATCTCTGACTGTTCGATGGCCTCGCAAGGACGGCGGCCCGACAGAGCATACCTCCTTGCGCGAGGACAGGGACCGCTGAGAAAGAACGCAGGAAGCCGGACTCCTGACAGAGCACCTCAGCAGGATCGACATTCCTCACTGACCATCGGCCTGGCCGAGGATCGACGTAACTCCGAAATTGTATTGCCCCCAGGAGTGAGGATGATGGACTCCCACCAGATCATGTCGTGGAGGGACGACGGACCCCCGGAGCAGATGATCTTCCTGGTGAGAAGAAGAAAGACTCTGACAGGGCATCCTCCTGGGCGATCACTGAACGGGATCATGACAGAGCATCGGCGCCCGCGAGGGTTTGAAGGATCCATGTTTCTGATCACCCCTGGAGACAGGATGACAGGCTCTCGACAGAACATCTCCTCCGCCGCAGGACACCGGACTCCCCGGCAAGCCGGTCTCGGGACGAGGACGACAGACCCCTGACTAATGAGATCTAAGGAGAGGACGATGGATTCGCAGATCATCATCCCGGGCGAGGACGACATAGCCCAGACGAGGGCACCTGAGGGCGAGGGATTGACGCCTAACCCTGACAGAACATTCCTCCCGGTTCTGAGATGATGAAACTCGGCCAGATCTATCGCTTCGACTAGGCAAACGACGGCAAAAGATCATCATCCCGGGCGAGGATCAAGGGACCTCTGACTGGCATCTCGCCAGAATCGATGGACCCCGAGAGACATTCACTCGGGGCTGCGGGACGGGACTCCTCGACGGTGCATCTTCGGGTTGAGGACCACGTGACCCTGGACGGATTATTCCGCCTAGGACGACTGATGCACACCGAGAGCATACAAGGAAGAGGATCGGGACCCCCGACAGAGCATTGCCCTCAGGACGAGGGCTTACTGGACGCCAAAAAACATTTCGCTGAGGTGGCGAGGATCTCGACAGGACGACAGAGCTAGCCGGAGGCGGCAGCTGAAGAGACTATCACAGAGCATTGCCCTGATGTTGAGGACGCACGGACACCCGACAAAGATCCCCTTGGGTGTGATAGATGACGTACGCACACCAGGCATCTTTCCCGGCAAGTGTGGCTTTGGCAGATCTCGCATACAGAACATCGCCTTTTAGATGAGGGGCACTGACAGAGAATCCCGAGTGACGAGGGAGATGAACTCTGACGGAGACATCACTTCAAGGGCTGCAGGACGCAGGGACCCCTACAGTGCATTGCCCCCGGGTTGAGGATGATGGACACCGACAAATGATCCTCCTGTGTGCGATGTGACGACGGACTCGGCTACAGACATTCCCACAGGTTCGAGGACGCACAGACCCCCGACAGAGCATCGGCCTCGCGGCTGCAGGAGGACGGACGACAGGGCATCCCCGGCGCTGAGAATCGATGGGACCCCGACAGAGCATCCTCTGAGGCGCATGGTATCGTCACAAACCTCGATCGGAGCACTCGACGAGGGATCTACTGGACTCGACAGAGACCGGGGCGAGGACGACAGACACCGAGAGAGAGCATTCCCACGGGCGAGGACGAGGGACTCGACCGAGCATCACCTTGGGGTGAGGACGACGGACCCTGACAGATGATCCACTCCGATGACTGCGACTACTCCCAAGAGAGAGTATCAAGGAAGAGGAGTCATCCCCGACAGAGCATCGCCTTTGGGACGAGGGCTTTACTGATGCCGAAAACATCGGCAGGTGGGTGCAAGAATGACGGATCTCGACAGATGAAACCGGGGCCGTACGAGGGACTCCTCGAGCAGAGCATTGCCTAGGGCGCAGGACGATGGACTACGCATACAGAGCATCAGCTTCCGGGTTGGAGACGACGGAACCCGACAGAGCATCACTCGCGAAGACGACGGACTCCTCGGCTACACATCATCCCTTTGGTGCGAGGATGACGGAATCCGACAGAGCATCGCCCAGGGGACGAGGGGCGACGGACCCCTGACAGATCACCTTCCTGGGCAGGAAGACAGAACCCAACAGAGCATCGCCTTTGGGTTGAGGAAGACTAACTTACAGGGCATCCCTGTGGGGCGAGAACGACAGACTCCAACAGAGCATTGCCCTGACAGGGCGACGGATTCTTGATTGCAGAGCATCAGCCTCTGGGACGAGGCGATGGACCCTGACAGAGAATCCCACAGGCGGCTTAGAGGAGACGGACGTGACAGAGACGCTCTCCCGAGGGCGCAGGACAGGGACCCTGACAGAGCCCTGCCCGGGGATGAGGACGACGGACATTGACAAATGATCCTCGGTGCGATGATGACGGACCCCGACAAGGCTTTCTACGGGTGCGAGGATGACTGGACTCGACAGAGACAGCCCAGGGGCGCAGGAGGATGGACTCCCCGCAGGGCATCCCCGTGGGGCGTAGGATGACAGACCCCGACAGAGCATCCCTTCGGGTGAGGACGAGGGTCACCCACAGAGCATCGACGCCAGGAGGAGGGGCAACGGACGCCGCAAGATCATCCTCTCGGGCAAGTATGACGATTCCTACTTCGAATTACCAGCTGAGAGAGAGGATGACGGGACTCGCCCAAAGCGTATTGCGGCAAGGATCTAGGACGCCGACAGATCATCCTCTCTGAGGGCGAGGACGACGGACCCTGACTGAGCATCCTCGGCAACGAGGAAAACAATCTCTTGATAGAGCATCGGGGATTCGAGGACGACGGACCCCTGAAGGACGCTCCGACGCAGGGCTGACGACGCTGGAAAGATCATCCTCTTGCAAGGACGAGGGACCATTACAGCAGACCCACTGCGAGGACTCACGCGATCCCCTACTTTGACCATCAGCCCAGGGGCTTTGTGACGACAGACCCTGAAAGTGTATTATCCGAGGGGCGTAGGACAACGGATCCCGAGTAGAGCATCCTTCTCGGGCTGGTAGGATGAGGTACCCGAGCAGAGCATTGCCCCGGTTTGATGGACGACGGACTCGGCTACAATTCGATCCTCCTGGGTGCGGATGACGATGGACTCCTCAACAAGGCATCCCGGCCTCGGCACGTGGTGACTCCAGAGACCTCGATACAGATCATTCATTTCCAAGCAGGACAACAGGACTTAGATACAGGCCATCCCTGTGGGCTTAAGAAGAACAACAGACCTTGACAGAGCATCGCCTCTGGACGAGGGCGACGGACACTGACAGGACTCACCTTTCCCAGGTCGAGGACGAGGGACTCGGCCAAGGCATTGCCCTGTGAGGACGCACATACACCCACATATGATCCTTCCGGTGCGAAGGATGTGAGACCGCTAACAGGGCATCTCCTCCGCGCAGGACGACAAACCCCGACAGAAAATCGGACGAGCAGGACGAAGTTGTTGAAAGACCATCCTCCTGGCAAGGGCGACAGATCCAGATACAGAACATCGCCCCCAGAGGCGAGGACATGGGACCCTGACGGGATTTCATTGCCCCGCTGGAGGGACGCAATGGATGACAACATCCTCTGGGTGCTGATGATGGCAGGACCTTGAAAGCGGCATCTCTCTCTAGGGCGGTGGGTGATGGACCTAAGAGAGCATCCCCTGAGGAGGGTGACGATGTCGAAACCATCCCACCGGGAAGGACGACAGACTCCCGAGAACATCACTGCGGGCGAGGGACAAAGGACTCCCCGACAGAGCATTTCCCCAGGGTTGAGGACGACGACACCGCATAAAATGATCCTCCTGGGTGCAGTGACGATGGACTCGACAGGGCATCCCTGTAGGGTGAGGACGACAGACGCCGACAGAGAATCACCCTCGCCGAGGACGATGGAAACCCCGACAGAGCATCCTCCCAGGGCGAGGACGGCGACCCCGACAGAGCATTGCCCCCGGGCTGAGAACGCACTGACCCCCGAGAACACCCTCCCGGGCAAGACCGAGTAGACCCTGACAGATGATACCGGATGACGTGGCGACGCACTCTACAGAGTAGCCCCCAAGGAAAGTAGCAGGATCTCTAATAGAGCATCGCCCTGGGACGAGGGCGATGGACGCTGGAACTAACATCATCGTAGGTGGCGTAGGATGATGTGACCTCAAAAGATGATCCTCCCCAGGGCTAGGGACGCCGCACTCGAAGAGTATTAGCCTGGGGGGCGAAGATGATGGACCACAGCAGAGCATCTCTGGGGCGAGGACGACGGACCGACAGAGCATTACCCCTGGAGAGGGCTGACGGACTGACAGAGCATCGCCTGGAGGCGTAGGATAAGGGACCCCGAGCTGCACTGGCGCCGGGTTGAGGATGACGGATATCGGCTAAATGATCCTCCTGGGTGCAATGATGACAGATCTCGACAGGGCATCTCCCCAGGGCGAGGTGACGCGACTCGACAGAGCATCCCCTGATGAGGGTGAATGATGTCGAAAACCATCCTCCCGGCAAGGACGAGACCCTCGACAGAGCATCGCTCGTGGAGAGGACAAGGGACCCCCGACAGAGCATTGCCCCGGGTTGAGGATGACGGACATTAACAAATGATCCTCCCCGCAGCGATGACGACGGATCCTGACAGAGCATCAGCCCCAGGACGTAGGGCAACAGACTCTGACAGAACATCGCCTCTGGGACGAGGGCGATGGACCCTGACAGAGAATCCACAGGCAACGCAGGGAGACGGACTGTACAGAGCATCACCGAGGGCGTAGGACGCAGGGACTCGGACAGATCTTGCCCCGGGATGAGGACGACGACATTGACAAATAATCCTCTCGGGTGTGATGACAACGACCCCTCGACAAAGCTTTCACGGGTGCTAGGATGACAGACTCCGACAGATCATAGCCCAGGGCGAGGAGGATGGACTCGACAGAGCATCCCTGTGGGGGCGCAGGACGACAGGACCCTGACAGAGCATCCCTTCGGGTGAGGACGAGGGTCACCCACAGAGCATCGCCCAGGAGGAGGGCTATGGACTGCGAAGATCATCCTCTCGGGGCAAGTATGACATATCCCTACTGACCATCGCCTCTTGGGAGAGGATGACGACTCAAAGTGTATTGCCCCGGGGGGCAAGGGACGTAGGGACGCCGACAGATCATCCCCCGAGGGCTCAGGACGACGGACTCCTGACTGAGCATCCCGGTAACGCGACAACGGACTCCTGATAGAGCATCCCCGGGGACGCAGGACGATGGACTCCTGACAGGACATTCTCCCGACGAGGGCGACGGACGCTGAAAGAAAAATCCCCCTCGATGAGGGTGACGGTTGTCAAAGACCATCCTCCCCCGGCAAGGACGACAGATCCCGACATAGCATCGCCTCGAGGCGTAGGACAAGGGACCCCGGACGGATCATTGCCCCGAGGTGAGGACGACGACCCCTGACAGAAAAATCCCCGGACGAGGGGTGACGGTTGTCGAAGACCATCCTCCTGGGGCAAGGACCCATAGATCCAGACAGAACATCGCCTGGAGGCGAGGGACAAGGGACCTCGACGGATCATTTCCGGGTTGAAGACGGGCGGACAGCAACAAATGATCCTTCTGGGTGCAATGCTGACAAACTCGACAGGGAATTTCCCAGGCGCGATGATCGAACCCCGAGTAAGCATCCCACTGAAAGGAGGGTGATGGGTGTCGAAAACCATCCCACCGAAGGACGACAGACTCGACAGATCATCACCTCGTTGGCGTAGGAAAAGGACCCTAACAGAGCATTTCCCGGGTTGAGGACGACGGACACCGACAAATGATCATCCCGGTGCGGTGACGACCGACCTCCACAGGGCATCCCCAGGGCGAGGGACGACAGACTCCGACAGAGCATCGCCTTGGGCCGCAGGACGATGGAACCCTACAGAGCATCGGCCGGGACGCAGGACTCACAGACCCCGATAGAGCATCAGCCTCAGGACGGCAGGACGAGGAACCCTGACAGAGCATCGCCGAGACGAGGGAGACGACCCCCGACAGAAAATCCCTCTCGCACGAGGACGCAGGGCCCTGACAAAGCACGCCCTGGGACGAGGGTGATGGAAGCCACAAGATCATCCTCTCAGGGACGAAAGTATGTCAGATCCCTAGTGACCATCGTCTCTGGGAGCGGGACAATGGACTCCGAAAGTGTATTGTCCTGGGCAAGAACGAGGTACCCTTGACAGAATATCTCCCGAGGGCTAGGACGACAGACCCTTACAGAACATCCCCTGGCAACGGGGACAACGGACCCCGAGAGAGCATGCTCCTAGGGTTGCAGGGACGACACACCTTGACAGAGCATCGCCCCAGGGCCAAGGACGCTGAGCCCGACAGGGCATCCTTTGGGTAATCTAGACAACAGATCATGACAGCGGATTCCCCCCCGGGTGAGGATGACACACATTGACAGAGCATCGCCTTGGGGCCGAGTGCACGTTGGACTCGACAGGTCATACCCGTGGGCGAGGATGACAGACTCTACAGAACATAGCCCCGAGGCAAGGACAAAGGACCCCTGGAAAGGTATTGCAGTGGCTTTGGAGGGGCGACGGACTGAAAGAGCATCGCTTTTGGATGAGGGTGACAGAGACCATGGTTGACAGAGCACGCTTTGGGACGAGGGCGGCGACCCTGAATGAGCATCCTCGAGACGAGGGAGTGCGTGATCCTGACAGAGCATTTCCCCGAGGGGCGAGGACTTTCAGGGCCTGACAGAGCATTGCCCCAGGGTTGAGGATGACCGACACCCACAAATGATCCTCCCGGGTGCACGCCGACGACGACTCCTAAAAGGCATCACCACGATGCAAGGATGACGGACTCCGACAGAGCATCGCCTCTGGGACGAGCAACAGATGCCCCAGGATCATACTTCCCGCGGGCGAGGGCGCCATATCCCTACTGACCATCACCCTGGGAGCGCAGGGACGATGGATCCCGAAGTGTATTGTCCCTGGATGCGAGATGCAGGGACTCGGCTACAGATCATCCTCATAGTTAGCGGACGACAGACTCCAGGCAGACCATCGACCTGGGGCTGACGATGTTGGACTCCTGACAGAGCATTGCCTGGACGCGTGATGGACCCTACAGATCATCTTTATGGGACAAGGATGAGGGACTCCTGATAGGGCATTGCCCCGAGGGTAAGGACGACTAACACTGACAAATAATCCTTCTGGTTAGGATGACGAGAGACTCGGATAAGGCATCGCCCGGGAGAGTATGACGGACTCCCCGACAGAGCATCCTCGACGAGAGAGACGGCTGCCAAAAGACTATCCTCCCGCAGCAGGACGACTGACTCTCAAAGAGCATCTCCCTATGGCAAGGACGAGGGACCCCGACTGAGCATTGCCCCGGGTTGAGGACGACGGACACTGAGAAATGATCCTCCCTGCGCGATGACGACGGACCCCAACAAAGGCACTCTCAGGGCGAGGACAACGGACCCTGACAGAGCATCGAGGGGCTATGGACACCACAAAATCATCATCATTGTGGGGGGCGAGAATGACAGACCCTGACAGAGCATCACATTGGGGGCGCAGGACGACGGACTCGACAGGGCATATTCGTGGGCGAGGGCGTGGGTCCTCGACAGAGCATCGCCTGGGACGAGGGCGACGGACGCAAGACCATCCTCCTGGGGGCGAGTATGACGTATCTCCTACTGACCATCACCCCGGAGCTAGCACGATGGACCTCGAAAAGTGTATTACCCCAGGGGAGAGGACGACGGACCGCTGCATAGCATCCCCATGGCACACGCCAAGAACGGACCCTGAAAGATCATAGCTCCGGAGGAGGATGAGGTAGTCCCGACAGAGCATTTCCCGGGGGTGAGTACAATCGAACATCGACAGATGATCCTCCCGGTGCGAGGACGGGCGGACCCCGATAGGGCATTCTCCAGGCCGAGGACCATGGAATCCCGACAGATCATCGCCTCGGAGCGAGTGGACGATGGACTCCTGACCGGATCATCCACTCAGTGCGAGGGATGACGGTCCCTGACAGAGCATCTCCCCCAGGACGCATCGACAGATGATCTTCCCGGTGCGATGATCGAAAGATCCCCTGACAGGGCATCCTTCCGACAAGGGCGACGGACGCCAAAGATCATCCTCCCAGGGGCGACTTCATGACGGGACCCCGACAAAGCATCTCCCCGATGAGGGGGCGACGGGATGACGAAGATAATCCCCTCCTGGGGGAGAGGATGACTGACTCCAGATAGAGCATGCCTCCGGTGAGAGGATGAGTGACCCACAGAGCATCTCCCCAGGGCAAGGAAGACGGATCACGACAGAGCATCCCCCAGTGGCGAGGACGATGGACCCCTGACAGAGCATCCTGTCTCGATGGACTTATGGACCCCAACAGATCATTGCCCCTGCTCCTAGGGACTCCACGGACTCGACAGATCATCATTTTTAGACGAGGGCGAAGTGGACTGAAAGATCATCCTCCCTGGGCAAGGATGAAGGACCCCGACAGAGCATCCCACTGGGGCGAATTTGATGACATATACCTACTGACCATTGTTCCTAGGGCGAGGACGACTGCATCTCGAAAGTGTATTGACGCAGGGGCGAGGACGACGGATCTCCAAAAGAGCATTGCCCCTGGGATGAGGGTGGTGATGACGCCCCAGGGCGAAAGCACGCTGACCCCTCGGACAGAGCTCTCCCCCCCTGGGGCGTGGGACGACATATCCCTTTATTACTCATCTGAGGCAGCAACGGCAGGGAGCCGGATACTCCCACCAGAGACTGCTCTGCTCTACAGAGACCATCCCAACTCACCCCCAATGTAAGGACCGAGACTCACCTGACCCTTCCCCAGTAATGGGAAGTGGGCGGAGATGTCCTGACTAACCCCACCATCCCCACACAGAAAGGATGGAGACAAGAGACACCCCGATCCTCTCTCGGGGCAAGGAGGGTGGACACAGAGAGAGAGCATCATCGGCACGAGGATCGACGGACTCCCGACAGTGCATCCCTCCGGGATGAAGGACCCCGGCACATAGTATCCAGCCAAGAGGAGGAGGAGGGACCACGGTAGATCATCCCCCAGGAAGCGAGGGACGCAGGGTCACTCCACATAGCATCAGCCTCGAGACGAGGGTGGCGGACGCCGAAGATCATCCTCTCGGGCCGGTATGACGACATTCCTTACCGACCATCGCACCAGGAGTGAGGGACGATGGACCCAGAAAGTGTATTGCCCCTCGAGGGCGAGGGACGAGGGACCCCGACAGATCATCCCCCGAGAGCGCAGGGACGACGGACCCCTGACAGACCATCCCCAGGTAACGAGGACAACGGACCCCGACAGAGAATCCCCCAGAGTGAGGGACGACACACTCGACAGAGAATCAGCTCACGCTTTGAGGACGCCGGACACCCACAGAGCATCCCTCCGTGCTGACAATGACATACTCCCCGACAGAGCATCCCCTGGGGGCGAGGACGATGGACCCAGACATTGCATTGATCCAGGGGCGAGGACGAGGGACCCACACAGAACATCAACCTGGGGGCGTGATCGAGGGACCCCGGGGAGAACATCCCTCCCGGAAGAGGGCGAGTTGCCAAAAAGATCATCACCAGTAGGGGCGAGGGACGACGGACCTCGACAGATGATCACTACAAGGCGATGATGATGCACTCCCGACAAAGCATCGCCTCTGGGGCCAAGGGACGCCGGACCCTGACAGAGCATCACCTCGACGAGGGCCGACGTGAACACTGACAGATCATCTCTTCCCGGGCGTAGGACGAGGACCACGATAGGGCATTACCCTGGGGCGAGGACAACAGACTCCCTGACAGAGCATCCGGCTGACAAGGGCGACGGATACCAAAAGGTCATTCTCCTGGGGGCGACGGACGACAGACCCCAACAGAGCATCGCCTCTGGGGGGTGAGGACGACGCACTCGACAGAGCATTGCCCCCGGGTGGAGGATGACGGACACCGACAAATGATTCTTCTGGGTGCGATGACGATGTACTCCAGACAGGGCATCCCCGTGAGGGTGAGGACAACGACCCCGACAGAGCATCGCCTTTGGGATGTGGGCGAATGACCCTGACAGAAGCTTTGCCCCAGGACAATGGCTACGGATGCCTAAGATCATCCTCTCGGGCGAAGTATAGCGTATCCCTACTGACCATCACCGCACCAAGGACGACGGACCCCGAAAATGTATTGCTCCCCCAGGGCGCAGGGACGACGGACCTCAGCAGATCACCCCACCGAGGGCGAGGACGCCGGACTCCCTGACAGAGCATCCCCGGTAACGCAGGGACAACGGACTCCTGACAGAGCATCCTCGAGGGCGCAGGACGACACACCCCGACAGAGCATCGCCCTGGGGCCGAGGACGTCGGACCCCAACAGAGCATCCCAATGGCTGAGCATGAAAAACCCTTACAGAGCATTGCCCCATTGACCCCGAAAGTGTATTGCCCCGGTGCTGCAGAACGACGGACCTCGACTGAGCATCAGCCCAGGACGAGGGCTGTATGGACTTTTGACAGAGCATCCCCCGAGACGAGGGAAATGGACCCCGACAGAGCATTGCCCCCGGGTTGAGGGACGACGACACCGACAAATAATCTTCCCAGGTGCGATTTAGACGACGGACTCCCTCGCAGGGCATCTCCCTGGGGCGAAGACGAAGGACCCCTACAGAGCATCACCCCTAAGCGTAGGACGCCGGACTCCGACAGAGCATACCCATAGGGCTAGGACGACAGACCTCTACAGATCATCGCCTGGTGAGAACAACGGACTCGAAGTGTATTGCCCTGGGGGCGAGGACAACGGACCCCGACAGAGCATCGCTCCCTGGACGAGGGCAACGGACCTCTGACAGAGCATCGCCCTGGGACGAGGGCGATGGACCCTGACAGAGCATCCCCGGGAGATGAGGGATACGGACCCTGAGGAGCATCGCCCGAGGGGCTAGGGACAAGGGACCCCGACAGAGCATTTCCCTGCTTGAGGACCACGGACAGCGACAACTAATCCTCATGGGTGTGGATGACGACCGACCCCGACAAGGCATTCTGCCGGGTGCGCAGGACGACAGACCCGGACAGAGCATCCCCGTGGGGCGTAAGACAACAGACTCGACAGAGCATCCCTCCAGGGCTGCAGGGACTAAGTTCCCTGACAGAGCATCGCACCGGACGAGAGCCGACAGACGCCACAAGATCATCCTCTCAGGGGCGAGTATGCCATATCCCTGCTGACCATCACCCCCGAGTGAGGACGACGGTTCTCGAAGTTTATTGCCCCCGGGGCCAGGATGAGGGACCCCCGACAGAGCATTGACCCATCGCTGAGGATGACGGACATTGACAAATGATCCCTCAGGTGCGATGACGACGACTCCCCACAGGGCATCTCCCGGGCGAGAACGATGGACCCCGAGAGAGACATCGCCCTGGGGCGCAGGATGACAAACCCTGACAGGGCATCCCTGTGGGGCGAGGACCACAGACCCCCATACAGAGCATCCCTTCAGGATGAGGGCTTGACGGACGCTGCAAGATCATCTTATCGGGGGCAAGTATGACGTATCCCTACTGACCATCGCCCCAGGAGCGAGGACGACAAACCGGAAAGTATATTGCCCCGGGGGCGTGGACGAGGGACCCCGACATATCATGCTCCCATGGGCGAGGACGACAAACCCTGACAGAGCATCCCCAGGTAATAAGGACAACGGACCCCGACTGAGAATTCCCCAGAGTCTAGGACGACACACCCCGACAGAGCATTGCCCCGGGGCTGTGGACGTCCAACCTTGACAGGGCATCCCCGTGGGCGAGGACGACAGACTCTGACAGGGCATCACTCCGGAGCCGACGACTTCGGACCCTGACAGAGCATCGCCCCGGGACGAGGTTGACGGACCCTGACAGATCATCTTCCCAGGGCAAGGACGAGGGACCCAGACAGGGCATTGCCCCGGGGGTGAGGAAGACGGTCATCGACAGATGAACCTTTAGGGTGCGATGACAAGATAGCCCGACAGGGCATTGCCCCGGGGGCGAAGATGACATACCCCGACAGAGAATCCCACCGGGGGCGAGGGAGACATATCCCGACAGAGCATTGCCCCGGAGTTGAGGACGACGGACAGTGACAAATGATCCTCCTGGGAGCGAGGACGGACCACCCCAACATTGCATTGATCCGCGAGGACGTAGGGTCCCAGACAGAGCATCTTCCGGGATGGACGAGGGAACTCAGAGAACATCCCCGGGATGAGGGCAACAGATGCCGAAAGATCATCACCGTGGGGGGCTAGAACGACGGGACTCCTACAGATGATCCCCCCCCAAAGTGATGACGATGGACTCCGACAGAGCATCGCCCCGGGGCGACAACATCGGACGCTGACAGAGCATCCCTCCGGTGCGATGACGACGGACCCTGACAGAGCATCACCCCAGGACGAGGGCATGACTTAACCCTGACAGATCATCTTCCCTTGGGGGCGAGTGGGACGAGGGACTCAACAGGGCATTGCCCTGGGGTTGGGCGGACGACGGACACCGACAGATGATCCTCCCGGTACGTATGACGACGGACCTCCCGCCAAGGCATCCCCCCGGTACATGGACGACAGACCCAGACAGATCATCCCCTAGGGGTGAGGACGTCGGGCCCCGACAGGGCATCCCCGTGGGGCAAGTACGACAGACCCCTAAAGAGCATCGCCCTGGGGGCGAGGACAACGGACCCCGAAAGTGCATCGCCCCTGGGGTGAGGACGAAGGACCCCGACAGAGCATTGCCCTGGGATGAGGGTGACGGACACTGACAGAGGATCGCCCTGTGACGAGGGTGACGGACCCTGACAGAGCATTGCCCTGGGACGAGGGCGATGGACCCTGACAGAGCATTGAGCCAGGGTTGAGGACAACGGACACCGAAAAATTTTCCTCCTGGGTGCGATGACGACTGTCCACAAAAAGGCATCCCCCCAGTGCCAGGACGAGAGACTCCGACAGATCATCCACCCGGGGGCGATGACGACGGACCCCTACAAAGCATCGCCCTGGGACGAGGGCGATGGACCCTGACAGAGCATCCCCGGAAGATGAGGGAGACGGACCCTGACAGAGCATCGCCCAGAGGGCGAGGGACGAGGGACTCTCGACAGGGCATCGCCCTGAGGGCGAGGGATGACAGACTCTGACAGGGCATCGCCTCGAGCCCACGGCATACTCGACCCCTGACAGAGCAGCACCCGGGGGCGAGGACGACTGACACCGAAGAACTCCCCCGGGGCAAGGACGAGGGACCCTGACAGATGATACCCCGGACGCACTGGGCGTATGCACCCCTACAGAGTAGCTCCCCAAGGAAAGTAGGCAGGATCCGGGACGAGGGCGACGGACGCTGAAAGAACATCGCCGAGGTGGCGAGGATGATGGACTCCCGAAGATGATCCTCCCTGGGGCGAGGACGCCGACCCAGAAAGAGTATTAGCCCAGGGCGAAGATGATGGACAGCAGCAGAGCATCTTACTCGGGGGGCGCAGGACGACAGAGCCCGACAGAGCATCCCCCGGGTGAGACGACAGACCCCGACAGAGCATCACCCGGGGAGAGGACGATGGACCCCAACACATCATCCCCCCGAGGCCAGGACAGCGGACTCCCCGACAGAGTATCCTCCAGGGAGAGGACGAGGGACGCCGACAGATCATCCTCCAGGGGTGAGGATGACACTTCCACAGAGCATCACCCTGGGGAAAGGGCGACGGACCCCCGACAGAGCATTGCCCCGGAGGTGAGGACAAGGCACCCCGAGAGTGCATTGCCCCAGGGTTGAGGACGACGGATAGCTACAAATGATCCTCTTGGGTGCGATGATGACAGACTCCAGACAGGGCATCTCACGGGCTGCATGATGATGGACCACGACAGAGCATCGAGGCGATGGGGTGACGGATAGAGTCCATCCTTCCCGGGGAAAGGATGACAGCCCCTACAGAGCATCGCGTCATGGGAGAGGACAAGCGACTCCCTGACAGAGCATTGTCCCGGTTGAGGGACTATCGGACACCGACAAATGATCTTCCCGGTGTGATGACGACAGACCCCAACAGGGCATCTCCCCGGGACGCAGGGAAGAGAGACTCCCGACAGAGCAGCTCGGGCCAGGGACGACGACATTGACAAGACATCCACCGCCTGAGGACAAAAGACCCCGACAGATCATCCTCCGGGCGAGGACTAAGGTCCCGACAGAGCATTGCCTCGAACGCAGAACGACGGATGCCGTAAGATAATCCTCCCGGGGCGAAGTATGCCATATCCCGATTGATCATCAGCCCTACGCCGTGGTGAGCCGGATCCCGGAAGTGTACTGCCCTGGGGGCGAGGACAAGGGACCTCATCAGATCATCCCCGAGGGGCCCAGGGACGACAGACCCCTGACAGGGCATCGCCCGGGCAAGGGACGACTTCGACCATGACAGAGCATCACCCCAAGATGAGGGCTGGCGAACCCTGACAGATCATTTTTAAGGGCGAGGACAAGAGACCCCCGACAGGGCATTGTCTCGGGTGAGGACGCACGGACACCGACAGATGATACTTCCGGTGTGATGACGAGACTCCCCGACAGGGCATCCCCTGGGCGAGGACGACGAGACCCCGAAAGATCATCCCCGGGACCAGGGTGACGGATGCCCGAAGACCATCTTCCCTGGGACGAGGACGACAGGCCCGACAGAGCATCATCCCGGGGCGAGAACGAGGGACACCAAAGAGCATTGCCCCGGGTTGAGGACGACGGACACCGACAAATGATCCTCCCAGGTGAGCGGACGACGACTCCCGACGGGCATCTCCTCGGGGGCGAGATGACGGACTCGACAAGGCATCCCCTAGAGGGCAGGGACGACAGACCTCGACAGAGCATCCTTCCAGGTCGAGGACGAGGGTCACTGACAGAGCATCGCTCGACGAGGCTACATACATTGCAAGATCATCCTCCCCGGGGCGTGCATGACGATCTCCACTGACCATCACTCCCAGATGGGCGGACAGATAGACTCCTTAAATTGTATTGCCCGGGGCGAGGAGGAGGGACGCTGAGAGATCATCCCCCGAGGGTGAGGACGACGGCCCTGACAGAGCATCACCCCAGGGGCGAGAACGACCAGTCACAGACACATGATCCTCCCGGTGCGATGACGCATCGGACCCCTCGATAGGGCATCCCCAGGGTGAGGACAATGGGCCCTGACAGAGCATCTCCCGGGACGAGGGCGACGGACGCTGCAAGATCATCCTCTCGGGGAGCGAGTAGGATCGTGATCCGTGATTGACCATCGCCCCAGGAGCTGCAGGATGACGGACCCTGACTAGTTCATCACAGGGTCGAGGGCTGACACACCCTCGACAGGCATCGCCCTTAGGCCGAGGACGCCGGACCACCCTACAGGGCATTTCCGTGGGGCGAGGATGACAGACACTCTACAGATCATCTGCCCTGTGGACGAGGGCTCGTGGACCCTGAGAGAGCATCTCCGGAGGTGACGGAGACGGACTCCTGACAGAGCAAAGCTCGAGGATGCGAGGAGGAGGAACCCCGAGAGAGCATTGCCCTCGAGGTTGAGGACGACGACACTGACAAATGATTCTCACCGTGCGATGGCGGCGCGATCCCGACAGGCATCTCGCGCTATGGGACAACAGACCCCGAGATCATCTCGGGGGCAGGGAGGACATACCCCAACAAGGCATGCCTGTGGGGCAAGGACGACAGACTCGAAGAGCATCCCTCCGGGTGAAGACTAAGGACCCCGACAGAGCATTGCACTGAACGAGAATGACGGACGCCAGAAGATGATCCTCCTCCCGGGGCGTATGCCAGATCTCATTGACCATCAGCCCGAGCCGAGGACGATGGATCCCGAATGTATTGCCCGAGGACGAGGGACGAGGGATCCTCGACAGATCATCCCTGAGGCGTAGGATGACAGACCCTGACAGGGCATCGCCCGAGCCGACGACTTTCGACTCCTGACAGAGCATCACATCGGACGCGGGCGATGGACCCTCACAGATCATCTTTATGGGGGCGAGTGATGAGACCCTCGACAGGGCATTGCCCGGGGAGAGACGGCGGACACCGACAGATGATCCTTCTGGGTGCGATGACGAGACCCCGATAGGGCATCCCCCGAGTGTGGGATCGACGGACTCGAAAAGAGCATCCCCTCGGGACCAGGGCGACAGACGCCAAAGATCATCCTCCCATGGGCGCATTATGACAGACCCTGACAAAGCATCTCCTCGGATGAGGGACGACGGACATTCAAAGATCATCCTCCTGGGGGCTAAGACGTGGACTCCAGATAGAGCATGCCTCGTGAGAGGATGAGCGACTCGACATAGCATCTCCCCAGGGGCAAGGAAGACGGACCACGACAGAGCATCCCCCAGTGGCAGACGATGGACCCCGACAGAGCATCGGTTCGAGGACGCACGGACCCCAACAGATCATTGCCCCGGTTCTAGGACAACGGACCCCAACAGATCATCATTTTTAGACGAGGGCTATGGACGCTGAAAGATCATCCCTCCCTGGGCAAAGACTGAGGACCCCGACAGAGCATCCCACTGGGCGAGGGACGACATATACCTACTGACCATCGCCTCCTAGGGCGAGGACGACGGACTCCAAAAGTGTATTGACGCAGAGGCAAGGACGCATCGGACTCCCAAAAAGAGCATCGCCCCTCGGGATGAGGGTGACAGAGCACGCCCCAGGGCGAGGACGAAAACTCCCTTACAGAGCATCCCCGGTGCGAGGACAACGGACCATGACCACGACAGAGCATCTCCTTGGGACGAGGGCTACGGACGCAGAAAGATCATCCTCCTGGGGCGAGGGACGCGGTCGACAGAGCCTCCCCTGGGGCTAGATTGACATATGCCTTGTTATCATCGCCCGAGGGGCCGAGGACGCCGGACTCAAAATGTATTGCCCCTGGGGGCGAGGGCGAGGGACCCCAACAGGTCATGCCCTCAGAGGGCAGGAGGACGGACACATCCTCAGATGAGCATCCTCCCTGGAGAGGAGGATGAAGGACCCCGACAGAGACGTGGCTAGGAGGACGATTCTATTGACCATCACTCGACTCCCGACAGTCATATCCTTGGGGGCGAGGGTCGACAGACCCCTGACAGAGACTTCCCCAGGGCGAGGACGATGGACTCCTCGACAGAGCATGCAGGGCGCGAGGATCACGGACCCCTGATTGATCATCCCCCAGTGCGATGATCTAGGGACGCCGACATAGCCTTCCCCCTGGGCAGGATGATCGATCCCCTACTGACCATCGCCCGGGGTCGAGGACGACGGACTCAAGAAAGTGTATTGCCTCGGGGGACGCTCGAAAGATCATCGCTGGGCGTGTGATGACTGCACCGACATATCATCTCCCAAAGAGGGACGACGGACTCTACAGAGCATCCCCAGCACGAGGAAGACGGACTTCGACAGAGCATTGCCCCGGCTCGAGGGCAACAGACGCGAAGATCATCCTCCCGTGGGCGAGGACGATGTATCCCAACAGAGCCTCCCCTGGATGAGGATGCCATATCACTGCTGAGCATTGCTCCCGGGGGTGAGGACGATGGACCCTCGACAGAGCATCGCCCGGGGAAGGACGACGATCTCTTACAGAACATTCGGGGGGCATGGATGACGGACCCAGACAGAGCATTCCCGTGAAGAGAGGACGACGGACCCCCGACAGAGCATCGCTCCGGGCGAGGACGACAAACACTGACAGATCATCTTACCGGGCGAGGAAGAGGAGCCCGACAGAGCATTGGCCCGGGGTTGAGGACGACGGACACCGACAGATGATCCCCCGTGCTAGCGATGATGAAAGACCCTAATAGGGCATGCCCCGGGGCGAGGAGGACGGACACTTATAGAGCATCACCCTGGGGGCGAGGGACGATGGACTCCTGACAGATCATCCCCGGGGGGACGAGGACGATGGACATTGACAGACAGGACATCCTCCCGGGCGACGGCGACAGATGCCGAAGATCATCCTCTCCCAGGGCGAGGACGGGGACCCCCGACGAACATCCCACTGCAAGGGACGACGATCTCTACTGACCATCACCCCGGGAGAGGACAACGGACCCCCAAAAGTGTATTGCCCCAGGATTAGGGGCGATGATCCCGACAGGGCATCTCCCCGGGCGAGGACGACGAATCCCCGATCAGAGCATCGCTCAGGGGCGAGGGCACGACGGACTCGACAGGAGCATCCCCATTGGGCTTAGGACGACAGACCCTGGACAGAGCATTGCCCCGGGACGGCGTGACAAAGCCCTGACAGATCATCTTCCCGGGGCAGGATGAGACCCGACAGAGCATCGCCCCAGGGCAAGGACGCACGACGGGACCACTATCCCCCTGGTGCAAGGACGACACAAACCCGACAGAGCATCCCTTCGGGTCGAGGGCGACGGATCTCGAAAGGTCATCCTTCTGGGGCGAGGAAGAAGGACGCTGACAGAGCCTCTCTGGGGAGCAGGGACGACGATCGCTCACTGACCAGCCGCTCGGGGAGGATGACGGACCTTGAAAGTGTATTGCCCCAGGGGCTGAAGACGAACCAGGTACAGGGCATCCCCGGGGACGAGACATCGGACCTTGAGAGAACATTGCTCCGGGGGGCAAGTACGATGAACCCAGAGTGGGCATCCCGGGGACGAGGACGACGGACCCGACGAGCATCCGCCTGGGGAGCAAGGATGATGGACCCCACAGAGCATGCCGTTCGGATCGACGACGGATCCCTGACAGAACACTCAGGGCGAGGGACGATGCACCCCGACAGAGCATTGCCCCAGGGCGAGGATGAGGGGACTCTGAGAGAGCACTCCTCCGGGTGCATGGACAACGAGACCATACCCCGGATGAGGCGATGGATGCCGAAAGATCGTCAGCCTCTGAGGCGAGGGACGACTGACCCGACAGGGCATCCTTCCAGGGTGATGACGAGGGTCCCCCGACAGAGCATCACCCAGGGACGAGGCGGCTAATGGACGCCAAGATCATCCTCCCGGGGGGCTTAATATGACTTATCCCTACTGACCATCGCCTGGAGCTAGAACGCCCACGGCTCCCTCGAAGCGACGTATGCTCCGGGGTGAGGATGACGGACCGTGACAGAGCATCTCCCCGGGATGATCGCAACGGACCCCTGACAGATCATTGCCTCGAGGCGAGGGACGAGACTCGACAGATCATGTCCCCGGGGCTGAGGATGACAGACACCGACAAATGATCCGGTCGGGGTGTGAAGATGAAAAACACCAACAGGGCAGCCCCATGGGGTAATGGCGACAGACCCCGACAGAGCATCACTCCGGGGGCGAAGACGACGGACCCTGACAGAGCATCCTCCTCCTGGAGCGAGGGCGACGGACTCCGCTACACAGCATCCCCCCCCGGGACGAGCGCGCAAGGACCCTGGACAGATCATCGCCCAGATGCAATGACAACGGACCCCGACAGAGCATCTTCCTGGGGGCATGGACGACGGACCCCAACAGAGCATCCCTTCAGGGCGAGGGACTAAGGTTCCTGACAGAGCATCAGCTCGACGAGGCCACGGATGGGCTGGAAGATCATCCTCCTGGGGCGCAGTATGCCACATCCCTACTGACCATTGCCCCTGAAGCCGGTGGACGACGGATCCTGGAAGTTTATTGCCCCGGGGCGAGGACGACGCACCTTGACAGATCATCCCGCCGAGGGCGTGTAGGACGACAGACCCTGAAAGGGGCATCGCCCCCAGGGCCGAGCGAGGTCGGACTTTGACAGAACACGCCGATCGAGGGCGAAGGACAATGACAGATCATCTTCCCAGGGTGAGGACGAGGGACCCCGACAGGGCATTGCCCCAGGGTTGAGGACAACATACACCTACAGCTAATCCCTTCCGGGTGCGATGATGAGATACCTCGAGAGGGCATCCCCCCGGGACGAGGGGTGACGGATGCCGAAGACCATCCTCCTGGGGCAAGGATGACAGACTCCGACTGAGCATCACTCCCGGCGGGCGAGGACAAGGGACCCGGACAGAGCATCGCCCGGATGAGGGCACGGACACGACAAATGATCCTCCCGGTGCGATGCTGATGGACCCCAACAGGGCATCTCCCCGGCGAGGACAATAGACCCCCGACAGAGCATCGTCCCGGGGGCGAGGACAGTGGACTCATACAGGGCATCCCCTGTTGTGCAAGGTTGACAGACTCCAAACAGAGCATTGCCCCGGGGCGTGGACAACGGACCCCAACAGAGCATCGACACGGGACGAAGGCAACAGATCCTGACAGAGCATCACCCTGGGACGAGGGCGCATGGACCCTGGACGGAGCATCCCCGGGAGACGGCGAGACGGCTCTGACAGAGCACGCCCGAGGGCTAGGACGAGGGACACCGACAGAGCATTGCACGGGGTTGAGGGACGATGGACACCCGAAAATGATCCTCCCGGTGCGATGGACGATGGACCCCGATACAAGGCATCGCCCCATTTCGGAGGGACGCATAGACTCCGACAGATCATCCCGTCCGGGGGCCAGGAGGACGGACCCTGACAGGGCATCCCGTGGGGCGAGGACGATAGACCCTGACAGAGCATCCCTTCGAGCAAAAACGAGGGTCCTCGACAGAGCACGCCACTGGGACGAGGGCAACAAACACCGTAAGATCATCCTATCGGGCGAAAAGTCG
Organism: Luscinia megarhynchos; assembly: GCA_034336665.1. Taxonomy (NCBI): domain Eukaryota; kingdom Metazoa; phylum Chordata; class Aves; order Passeriformes; family Muscicapidae; genus Luscinia; species Luscinia megarhynchos. Next base: position 5,584,953 of record CM067584.1, read on the forward strand.
ACGTACCATACTGACCATCACCCCAGGAGCGAGGAAGACGGACTCCTGAAAGTGTATTGCCCCAGGGCAGGATGAGGGACCCCGACAGATCATCCCTTCGAGCCCGATGACGACGTGGGACCCCTGACAGGGCATCGCCTCTGGTAACGAGGACAACGGACCCTGACAGAGCATCCTCCTGAGGCTGGAAAGACGACACACCCCATCAGAACATTGCCCTGGGGTGAGGAGGTCGACCCGACAGGGCATCCCCTGTGAGGAGAGGGACGACAGACTCCTATCGAACATCACCTGGGAGAGGACAACAGACCCCAAAGTGTATTGCCCCAGGGGCAAGGATGACAAACCCGACAGAGCATCGCCTCGAATGAGGGGTGGTGACGGACTCCAGACAGAGGATCGCCCTGGGGCGAGGGCGATGGACCCTGACAGAGCATCCCTGGGAGACGAGCGAGACGGACTCCTGACAGACAATCGGCCTGGGGGGCGAGGACAAGGGACCCCGACAGAGCATTGCCCCGGGTAGAGTGCGGACGCACTTGAACACCGACAAATGATCCCTCCGGTAACGAGGACTAACAGACCCCTGACAGAGCATCCCCCAGGGCGAGGACGACACACTGACAGAGCATCGCCCCCAAGGCTTCAATATCATCGCCGGAGCCCGCCAGGTCTTCCCCCTGGCCAGGAAGACGAGACCCCGACAGAGCATCGCCCTAGGGGCGAGGGATGAAGGACCGGCCAGAGCATTGCCCCGGTTGAGGACTGCGACAGACACCGAGAAATGATCCTCCAGGGTGCAAGCAGCAGCGGCAGCAGCTCACCGATGGGGAGGGAGATGTCTAGCTAGACAAACAAACCCTCCAGGCATGAGCAGCACACGATTGTGGATGTGAAAAGCACTGCAACATCACCCCAGGACAGGGGGATGAGCCCTCCCCAGGGGCAAGGACGACAGACACCGACAGCTTTTCCCCTCCCCCACCAAAAGGGCGACAAAGACAGCACAGCATGCCAGCAAGGCGGATGGAGAGCACAGTGCCTCCCAAAATCGGAGGGGGTCGGACACCACCCGGCTCAACAAAAAGCTAAGGACAGACAAGCACCGGGCAGCGAGACGCGCTACCGGCCCCACAAATTGAGGGATCTGGCCATCACCCCGGTTCAACAGCTAAGGCCAAAGATAAAATAGGCAAAAATCACAACAAGTTCTGTGCCTGGTCTTTACTCCCAGCAACGAGTCCCTGGCCACCCAAACTAAGCTCAAAGCTCTGCACCCCATGAAGAGGGGAGGACGGAGACCTTCAGCCGGAAGGGAGCTGGGGGCCCAGGGATGTCTTCCTCCTCCTCCCTGGGCGGTCCTGGGTGGTTTCGGGCCCTCCTGTAGGGGAATGGCAGGGCTGGAGGTCTCGCAGCGTCGTCACACTAGGGCATGGCGGGCTGGAGGTTCTCTGGCCCTGTCACACCGGGGGATGCTCAGGGCTGGGGGTTCTGTGGCCGCATCATACCGGGGATGCTGCGAGCTCATCCCAGGGTGAGAGGGACAGAAACCCTGCCGTGTCCCCCAGAGGGATGAAGACCCCACCCCCAAGGGAGAGGGACAGAAACCGCCCGCGACCTCGAGCATTTCCCAGACCCAGAGGGATGGATACCCATGAGCAGCATCTGGGTGCTGGGCCCCAGATAAAACTGGGCCCCAAATCAAACTTTTATCAGCCAGAAATGCTTTAGCAGTGAGATTTCCTTTCCACAGGCCCCGCTGTGTCACGATGGGACGCCGTTCCGGGTGAGGTCCTGGAGTGTCACAGCGCTGCCCTTGGTTCCACCAGGGCCCTACTGTGTCCTACAGAGAGCCTTGGTCTGTGAGATTCTGTTGAATTCAAAATGCAAGGAATTTCTCTCGACATTGGGCCTGTCAATCAAAGTCTGAAAAGAACACAGGATTTGGGCCGAGCTCTCAGGAAATGCTTCCAACTTAGGTGATAGGAAGCAAAATGTAGATTAAAGCAGAGATGTATTTAGGTCGGGAGAAAAGTTTAGCTGTAGATTTTATGATTAAAAGAAGAATAAAATTAGTCAAGATGTGATAAAAAGTCTTTAGACTAGGTCTGTGTGCCAGAACAGGATTACAGAAAAGTTCACACTGCAATTAGACAAAACTTTAGTATTGAATTAGAAAACATAAATGTCTTTTGTTGGCAGTGTGGTTTTGGTGAATAAAATCCTGAAAAGACCTTGTAGCCATAAGTGCTGCAACTTCGCCACGCTTGCCTATCATTTTGTACTCTAGAAATGGGGGCATGGACACTCCAGAGACCCCCTTCTCTGCTTTCTGCAGTGCCGAAGGGGCCCAGGAGAGCTAGTGGAGAGGACTGGGAGTGCCGGGAGCTGCTCCCAAAATCCCGGTGTGACCCTGGGCCCAGCCCCACCCGCCCTCACACCTGCCTCTCTCCCACCCCGCGTGCCCAAGCCACGCCCCTTTTATGCTCTTTTCTCCTTCTGACCACATCAGAACGCTTCGGTCACGCTATGTACACGCCTCCCCTATGTGTCATCACAATGAGCAACGCTGGGTACTCCCGCCCTCACGCTTTGTTTCTGGGCTTCTTTTGGCTGTGTTTGAAAGTGGCGGGCTTGGTCTGGAGTATATAAAGAGCCCCGCTGCTCAAGACCTCAGCAGCGGCGAGCGACGGAAAGAGGAGGAGGGGCCCCTGGGAGAGGAGCCTCGAGCATCTCACCGGAGGAGACCCACAGAGCAGGCTTTAAGATTTGATCTCCACCATCTGCCCGGCAACGAGGGTGCGGAGACCCCTACCCGGGCCACTCTGCTCCATGGAGACCTCAGAGCCTACACCGTGATGAGCACAGATCACCCGGCCCCCTCCATGGTGGAGGAAGGGTGACCTAACACCCTGCCCCACACACATATTTCCACGCAGGATAACGATGGTGACACCGCTCCCCGGTCCTCTCATTGGGGTGAGGAGGGTGGAAACTGACCATTGCATCAGGGGGGGCCAGGACGATGGACACATGGGTGAAGACGACAGACCCTGACAGAGCATCGCCTTGGGCGCAGTACGATGGAGACACCGCTCCCCAGCACTATTTGGTGCTTCCTCGAACAAGCAGGCTCTGCCCGCCAAAGATGTGGTGGACAGAGACCACCCGTGCCCTCTGTGTTGCAGAGAAGTAGGATGGACATGACCTGACCACTCATTCCCACAAAAAAACGAGGGGCGAAGATGATCCTGACCCCCTATAGCTAAGGAGCGGCAACCAAGGGCACAGAGACCCCACCAGAGACTGCTCCGGCCCACGGAGACCATCCCAACTCACCCAAGGTATGCACCGAGACCACCTGGACCCTTCCCCAGTAATGGGAAGTGGGCGGAGAGGTCCTGACCAACCCCACCACCATCCGCACACAGGAAGGATGGAGACGACGTAGACACACCCCGATCCTCCCTCGGGCGGAGGGTGGTCACTGAGAGAGCATCGCGACCAGAGCAAGGACGACAGACCCTGACAGAGCATCCTTCCGGGACAAAGGACCCAAACATAATATCCAGCCAAGTGGAGGAGGAGGGACCCGAGCAGATCATTCCCTAGGAAAGCGAGGGCGAGGGACTCCCGACAGAGCATCCCCTTGGGGATGAGGGCGACGGACTCACATCATGAACATCACCCCGGAGTGCGAGAAACTGGCCCTGAGAGAACATCCCACACGGGATGAGGGCGACAGATGCCAAAAAGATCATCACTGTAGGGGCGGATGACGACTCGTCAGATGATCCCCAAGCGTGCGATGATGCAACCCGACAGAAGCATAGCCCCTGGGGCCCGCAGAACGTTGGACGCTGACAGAGCATCGCCCCGGACGTGGGTGACGCCATTTTCCCGGGGCGAGGGACAAGGGACTCGGCTGCAGGGCAATACCCCAAGGCAGAGGACGACAGACACCGACCGAGCATCCGCCTCGGACGAGGGAGACAGACGCTGAAAGATCATTCTGCCCGGGCGAGGGACGCAGACCCCTAACAGAGCATGGCCCCTAGGGTGAGGACGATGGACCCGAAAAAGCATTGCCTCGGGTGGAGGATGACGGACACCGACAAATGATCCTTCTGGGTGCGAAGGACGACGGACCAACAGAGCATAGTCCCGCACGAGGGCTGACGGACTCTGACATAGCATCGCCTTCTGGGACGAGGGGTGATGGACTCCTGACAGTACATCCTCGGAGACGAGAGGGATATGGGACTTGATAGAGCATCGCTCGGTAGGGCTTATGATGTAAGACAAGGGACCCCGACAGAGCATTTGCCCAGGGGTTGAGGACGATGACACCGGCTACCATCTTTTTCAGGTGCTGAAGCGACGAGGGACCCTCGGAGCAAGGCATCTCCCGCGCGGCGAGGACGAGGGACTCGACACAGCATCGCCATCGGGGCAAGGATGATCGGAACGCCACAGGGCATCCCTCAGGGCAAGGTCGACAGGACCCTGACAGAGCATCGCCCCGAGGCCAAGGACATCGGACCCGACAGAGCATCCCGTGGGGCGAGGACCACAGATCCCTACAGAGCCATCGGCCCCGGGGGCGAGGACAATGGACTCTGAAAGTGTATTGCCCTGGGGGCGCAGGACAATGGACTCTGAAAGTGTATTGCCCTGGGGGCGAGGGACGACGGACCCTGACAGAGCATTTCCGGGAGATGAGGGAGACTGACCCTGACAGAGCATCGCCCCGGGGTGAGGACGAGGGTCCCCGACAGGAGCATCACCTCAGATGAGAGGGCAGACGGACGCCGCATAACATCTTCCTCTCGGGGCGTAGGATGATGGACTCCGAGGAACATCGCCCAGGCGAGGGCGACGTATCCCTACTCGAACATCGCCTCGGGGCGAGGGAGACAGACCCTGAAAGTGTATTGCCCGGGGCAAAGAAGCACGGCTTAAAAAGAGCATCGCCTTGTGACGAGGGCTAATGGAACCCGACAGAGCATTTACCGGGGGTGAGGACAACGGACACCGACAGATGATCATCCCGGCGCGATGATGACGGACTCGACAGGGCATCTCCCCTGGGCGAGTACGACGGACTCGGACAGATCATCGCCCCGGGCGTAAGGCAGCCGGAGCGCCAACAGAACATCCCTTCTGGGGCCTAAGATGTCGGATCCAGGCAGAGCATCACCCCAAGGCAACTGCATACAGGGACAGAACATCCCCCAGGGTGAGGGCAGATACGGGCGTGTCTTGGTTTAGGGCAAATTAGGGAAGAATCTCCAAAGTAACACCTTAAGCAACACACTCTCCAAACTCTTCCTCCTCCCACCACTGCTTCGAAGATTTTTCTCAGAGGAAAATTCGAAAAACTTATTTATTTAGCAAACACACAGAAAAATCTCGCCCCAACGCAAGAAAAAAACAGCCACGGGTGACGCAGCAAACTTCACTTGTCCGAGTGGATATACAGCCTCAGGACGCCTCTGGTGCCGAGGGCAGAAACGCTGTGATTTCTTTTTCACGAGCAGGTGCCTGGCGTTTCTTCATGTTTCAGGTCGCCCAGGATCAGGTTCACGTGGTATTCCCTAGCTAATAAGGGAAGGGAAAAATAAAGCGAAGCAGCCTAAGCAAAGTGGGGAGCAGAAGCAGCTGCTAAGCAAGCAGAAGCAGCTAGAAAAGCAACCGAATCACAAGAGGGGGGAGAGGGGGCAGCAGCTTGCAGCGCAAGCACTGGCGGCAGCAGCTCACCGACTGGGGAGCTGATGTCTAGCTAGACAAAACAAATCCTCCAGGCATGAGCAGCACACGATTGTGGGGATGTAAAGCACTGCAACATCACCCCAGGACAGGGGGTGAGCCTCCCCTCTGGGACAAGGACGCACGGACACCGACAGCGCTTTCCTCCCCGCCAACAGGCGACAAAGACAGCACAGCATGCCAAAGGTAAGGTGGATGGAGAGCACAGTGGCCTCCGTAAATCGGAGGGGCCGGACACCACCCTGGCTCAACAAAACTAAGGACAGACAAGCACCCGGGGCAGCGAGGGACCGTGCCAGCCCTCCAAATCAGAGGGGTCTGGCCATCGCCTCGGGTTCAGAAAAAGCTAAGGCCAAAATAAAATTGTCAAAAATCACATCAAGTGCTGTGCCTGGTCTTTACTTCCTGCGAACGACACCCCTCGCCACCCAAACCAAGCTCAAAGTCCCCCCACCCCATAACGAGGACAGAGACCCTCAGTCGGGTAGGAGCGCTGGGGGCCCAGGGATGTCGCCGGCCCCTCCTCCCTGGGCGGTCCTGGGGGTTTCGGGCCTCTCCTGAAGGGAATGGCAGGGCTGGGAGGTCTCTGGCCTGAGTCACACTAGGGCATGGCGAGGCTGGGGGTCTCTGGTCATGTCACACCGGGGATGCTCAGGGCTGGGGGTCACTGGATGTGTCACACCAGGGGATGCTCAGGGCTTATCACAGGGTAGATAGGGACGGAGACCCTGCCGTGTCCCCAGAGGGATGAAGACCCACCCCCAAGGAAGAGGGGCAGAAAACCCCTGGCCCCTCGAGCATTTCCTAGACCCAGAGGGATGGATACCCTTGAGCATCCTCGAATGTTGGCCCAGATCAAACTGGCCCAAATCAAACTTTTATCAGCCAGAAATGCTTTGGCAGTGAGATTTTTCTTTTCCCCAGGCCCCGCTGTGTCCACGATGGGACGCTTCGGGTTCCGTGAGGTTCTGGGGTGTCACAACACTGCCCTTGGTTCCGCCCAGGCCCTACTGTGTCCTAAGAGAGCCTCGGGTCTGTGAGATTCTGTTGGAATTCAAAATGCAAGGAATTTCACAACATTGGGCCTGTCAATCAAAGTCTAGAAAAGAATACAGGATTTGACGTGAGGCCTCATGAAATGCTTCCAACTTAGGTGCTAGAAGTAAAAATGTAGATTAAAGCAGAGATGTATTTAGGTGAGAAAAGTTTAGCTGTAGATTTTATGATAAAAAAAGAATAAAATTAGTCAGAGATGTGACAAAAAGTCTTAGACTAGGTCTGTGTGCCAGAACAGGATTGGCTATGGGTATATAAAGAGCCCCACTGGCCCGGGTCCTCAGCAGCGACGGGGCGCGCGGAAAGAGGAGGAGGATCCCTGGGAGAGGGAGCCGTGAGCAGTGCACCCAGGTGGAGACCCAAGGAG
>CM067584.1:5592244-5634407 GCA_034336665.1 Luscinia megarhynchos
CCCAAGCTCCCAAAGGCATCTGTAATTCCAAAGGAGCATCCCCTGATGCAAATGCCATGCACCTATCCCCTGGCTAGGAGCACTTCCTGTGGTGTATCTTAAACATTCTATTGTGAGTTACTCCTTCCCAGTAACACCACTTTTAAACCCCACAGGCATCCCTCCTGTGCTATAATGGTATCCCACAGAAGTTGATCATATTCTGCTTATGGACTCTGACGCAAGTCCTACCAATCACCACCCCTGTGCCGAGGCACCACTGACCCAAAAGCAGGAGCCTGGGGGGAGGGAATTATGGACCCCGAGAGAGCATCCATCACGGAGGGGGCGCAGGGAGACCTTATCCCTACTGACCTCGGCTCCTCGGGTCCAGAACATCTGACTTGACAGAGCATCCCCCAGTGCTAATGCATCATTAACCCCTACAGATCATTCCCAAGGTGAGGGGATGACATATCCCTACTGACCATCGGTCCCGGGAGCAAGGATGACGGACCCTCGAAAAGGTATTGCCCCAGGAGCCGGTGGGCGAGGATCCCGACAGATCATCCCGCGAGGGCACATTTTACTGACCCTGGACAGAGCATCCCCAGGTAACGAGGGACAACAGACTGACAGATCATCTCCCTGGGGCGCAGGGACGACACAGCCCGACAGAGCATCGCATCTTGGGCCGCAGGGACCAGCGTGGACCCCTGACAAGCGCGGTATCCCTCGGGCGAGGACGAGTGGACCCCGATAGAGCACGCCCAGGGGCGGTGAACGATTTACACCGGCCACATGATCCCCTCCCGGTGTGATGACAACAGACCTCGACAGGGCAGTCCCCCAGGTGAGGACGATGGACTACAGAGACGCCCCCAGGGCGCAGGACGACGGACCCTGGACAGGGCATCCCCAGAGGGCAAGGACGACAAACCCCGACAGACCATCCTCTTGGCGACGCAGGGTCCTCGACAGAGCATCGCCTTCTGGGACGCAGGGCGAAGGGACGCCGCAAGATCACCCTCTCGCGGTATGACGCATTCCTACTGATCAGCCTCCCAGGAGCTTAATGCAAGACGGATCCCTGCAAGCGGGTGGCATGGCCCGGCGGGCGCAGGGATCGAGGGATCCCCGCATCAAACCAGCTCGAGGGCGAAGCACGACGGACTCTGGATACAGAGCACCCCGCACAAGGCACAACGGACGCTGATCAGAGCATTTCCCCGGGCTTAAGACGACACACCCCAACAGAGCATCGCCCTGGGCTTCCAGGACCACGGACCCTGAGAGGGCATCCTCCGCGAGCGTGGACGACCGGACCACAGAGCACATACCACTGTGGCGAAGGCAACGATTCCCACTGGACTCATCACCTCGCTCGCGGAAGACGGACTCGAAAGTGCATTGCTCGGCAAGGACCCATGGACACTGATACAGCACTTTCCTCTCAAAGGCTGCACAAAGACAGCACAGCCTGCCAAAGGTGGGTGTGGATGGAGGAGCACAGTCGCCTCCCTAAAAATCGGAGGGGGTCGGACACCACCCCCGGCTCAACAAAGCTAAGAAGATTGGGCACCGGGCAGTGAGGTACCACACCCTCTACCCAAATCGGGAGGGTCTGGGCCATCAGCCCGGTTCAAAAAAAAAAGCTAAGGCCAAAATAAAATTGTCAAAAAATCACATCAAGTGCTGTGCTCTGGTCTTTACTCTCGAACAAGTCCCTCGCCACCCAAAACCAAGATCAAAGTCTCCCTCGCACCATAAAGAGGAGGACGTGAGACCCCTCAGCCAGGCAGAAAGGGAGGGAGGCACAGGGATGGCCTCCGCCCTCCCTCCCTGGGCGGTCCTGGGGGTTTCGGCCTCTCCTGAGGGGGAATGGCAGGGCTGGAGGTCTCTGGCCGTGTCACACTGGGGGCATGCGAGGCTAGGGAGTTTTTCTGGTCATGTCACACCAGGGGATGCTCAGGGCTGGGGTCTCGGCCATATCACACTGGGGATGCTCACGCTAGGGGGTCTCTTGGCCGGCTAACACACCAGGGGATGCCTCGGGCAGCCATCCCAGGGCGGTGTGAGGGACATAGACTCCGCGGTGTCCCCAGAGGGATGGAGACCCCACCCCCAAGGAAGAGGGGACAGAAACCCCCGGCACCTCGAGCATTTCTCAGGCCCAGAGGGATGGAGACCTTCGAGCATCCCCTGGGTGCCGGGCTTAAGATAAAACTGGCCCAGATAAAACTGGCCCAAATCGAACTCCCTTTTATCAGCCAGAAATGCTTCGGGCAGTGAGATTTCCTTTCCCCAGGCCCCGCTGTGTCATGGACGCTCGATTCCGTGAGGTTCTGAGGTGTCATAACGCTGCACTTGGTTCCACCAGGCCCTACTGTGTCACAAGAGAGCATCGGGTCTGTGAGATTCTGTTGGAATTCCAAATGCAAGGAATTCTCTCGACATTGGGCCTGTCAATCAAAGTCTAGAAAAGAACACAGGATTTGACCGGTGGCCTGAAGAAATGCTTCCAACTTAGGTGCTAGAAGCAAAAATGTAGATTAAAGCAGAGATGTATTTAGGTGAAAAAAGTTTACCTGTAGATTTTATGATAAAAAAAAGAATAAAATTAGTCGCAGATGTGACAAAAAGTCTTAGACTAGGTCTGTGACCCAGAACAGGATTGGCTGAGAAAGTTCACACTGCAATTAGACAAAACTTTAGTATTGAATTAAAAACATAAATGTCTTTGTTGGCACTGTGTTATTGGTGAATAAATCCTGGAAAGACTTTTTAGCCATAAGTGTTGCAACTTCTCGTCACGCTGTCGACACTTGTCGACCCCTGGAATGGTTCTAGGACGCCCAGAGACCCCTTCCTCTGCTTCTTGCAGTGCGGGAAGGGGCCCAGGAGAGCTGTGGAGGGACCGGGAGCACCCGGACCTGCTCTCAAAATCCCAATGTGACCCCCGGCTTCGGCCCCGCCCCCACCCCGCCCTCACACCTGCCCCTCTCACCCCGTGACCGAGCCACGCCCCATTTTATGGTCTTTCTCCTTCCAACCAATCAGAACGCTCGGTCACGCTGTGGCCACGCCTCCTCTTTGTGTCATCACAATGAGCATCGCTGGGTGCTCCGCCCCGACGCTTGTTTCTGGGCTCCTATTGGCTGTGCCTGAAAGGGGCGGGGCTTGATCTGGGTATATAAAGAGCCCCCACTGGCTTGGGTCCTCAGCAGCGACGGGCGGTGGAAAGAGGAGGAGGGGTCCCTGGGGAGAGGATCCCTAAGCAGTGCACCGGGAGGGAGACCCACAAAGTGGGCGGATATACGCCAGCGCCCGTATGCCCAGCAACAAAGGGCGTGGAGACCCCACCGGGAGCGAGGGACGAGGGACCCTGACAAAGCATTGCCCTGGGGGGTGAGAATACGATGGACCCCGAAGATGATCCTCCCGGGTCCGAGGATGACGGACCCCCGACAGGGCATCCCCTCTGGGTGATGACGGCCAGGGCCGACAGAGCATCTCCCTTGGGGGCGCAGGGACGACGGACCCTGATTGATCATTTCCCTGGTGCGAGGGACAACGGACCCCGACAAAGCATCTCCCTGGGACGAAAGTGCAGCGCACCCTGGCACATCATCTTCCCAGGGCGAGGACCAAAGACCCGACAGAGCATCAAAAACCGGTGCTAGGGGACGAAGGACCAAACAGATCATCACCCGAAGTTCGAGGGCTGATGGACCCCCGACAGATCATCTTTCCTGGACGAGGGAGACGGATGCTGAAAGATCATCTTCCTGGGGGCGAGGGACAACGGACCCCGAAAATGTATTTCCGGTAGGCGAGGACTACGGACCCAGAAAAGAGCATCGCCTTTGGGATGAGAGTGACAGAACCTGACAGAGCATCGCCCGGGGGGGCGAGGGCGAGGACCCCGAAAGAGCTCTGCGCCGGGGGGTGAGGACGACGGACACCAACACATTATCCTCCCGTGTGCGATGACAATGGACTCCGACAGGGCATCCCTCCGGTGCAAGGACGATGGACCCAGACAGAGCATCACCTTGGGGGCGAGAACGACGGACCCTGACCGATCATCCCCCTGGTGCGAGGACGACGGACCCCGACAAAGCATCTCTCCAAAAAGAGGGTGACGGACGCTGAAAGATCCTCCTTCTGGGGGCGAGGACAAGGGACTCCGAAAGCGTATTGCCCCGGGGGGCGAGGACGAGGGACCGTGACAAATCATGCCCCGGGGAGTGAGTAAAACGGACACTGACAGAGGATCCTCTCGGGTGCAATGACTAGGGACCCCAACAGCTCATCCCTCCAGGGCCGCGAACATCGGACCCTGACAGAGCATCCACCCGGTGTGGGGACGTCTGACCCTGACAGATCATTGCCCCGGGACGAGGGCAAAGGACCCTGACAGATCACGTTCCCAGTGGGAAAACGAGGGACCCTGACAGAACATCTCCCCGGGGGCAAGGACAACAGACACCGACACATGATCCTCCTGGGTGCAAAGACGATGGACCCCAACAGAGAATCTCCCCAGGATGAGGGCGACGGACGCCGAAAGATCATCTTCCCTGGGGGGCGAGGACGACGGACCCTGACCGGTCATCCCCCCGGTGCGAGGGACAACGGACCCCAACAGAGCATCTCCCCGGGACGTAGGGCTGACGGGCCCTAAAAGATCATCCTCCCAAGGGCGAGGATGCAGGACCCTGACAGAGCCTCCCCCTGAGCAAGGATGACATATCCTCACCGACCATCGCCCCCGGGGCCGAGGGACGAAAGTGTTGTAATTTGATAAATGAGGTAAAAGGAGTGAATAAGCACACCTTGCCACCTCCTTCCGGCTAGTCCCCGGTTCATGTCATCCTTCCTGTCCTGTGACCTTTCCCTATGACCTTGTAGCCCACCGTGAGTTCCTGTATTCTGATCCTATCCCCCCTGCGTCCTTATCCCATTGGCTGCTAGCCAAAGCCACTCCCCATTCCATCTCCTGAAAACCTAGTTCCATAAAAGAATCTGTCTCTTGCCTCTTTCCGGCCATGCCATCACCATAGAATAAACCTGAGAAAAGAAAGGGCCTCTTTTGTAGACTTTTCCATCCATGCTAAGATACTTTGTCTGACCTTAAGTAATTAGGAAAAAGAAAAAGAATCATTAGAGCAGACGAGGGACCCCAACAGATCATGCCCCCAGCGGCGAGATTGACGGAACCTGACAGAGAATCCATCCAAGGCGATGACGACAGACACCGACAGAGCATCGCCCCAGGGCCGAGGACGTCTGACTCTGACAGAACATGCCCCCGGTGCAAGGGCGACGTACCCTGACAGATCATCTTCCCAAGGGGAGGACGAGGGAATCCGAATGATCATCCCCCCGAGGGCGAGAACGACAGACCTTGACAGGGCCTCCCCCCAGGGCGAGGACGACACACCCCGACAGAGCATCGCCCCGGGGCCGAGGACGTCGGAACCCGACAGGGCATCCCCGGGTAACGAGGACAACCGACCCCGACAAAGGATCCCCGCAGCGTGAGGACGACGGACACCGACAGCGCTTTCCCCTCCCCGCCAAAAGGCGACAAAGACAGCAAAACCCTTGCCAAAGGTAAGGTGGATGGAGAGCACAGTGGCCTTCAAAAATCAGAGAGGTTCGGACACCACCCCGGCTCAACAAAGCTAAGGACAGACAAGAGCCTGCCCCCCAAATCGGAGGGGTCTGCCCATTGCCCCAGTTCAAAATAGCTAAGGCAAAAATAAAATTGGCAAAAATCACATCAAGTGCTGTGCCTGGTCTTTACTCTAGCAACGAGTCTCTCGCCACCCAAACCAACCTCAAAGCCCCCCCCACGCCCTATGAAGAGGTGGACGGAGTTCCCTCAGCCGGGCAGGGAGCGCAAGGGGCCCAGGGATGTTTCCGTCCCCCTCCTCCCTGGGTAGTCCCGTGTGGTTTCGGCCTCTCCTGAGGGGAATGGCAGGGCTGGAGGTGTCTGGCCGTGTAACACTGGGGCATGGCGGGGCTGGGGGTTCTCTGGTCATGTCACACCGGGAGATGCTCAGGGCTGGGGTTCTGTGGCCGTGTCACACCGGGGGATACACTGTTCGCTCATCCCACAGTGATAGGGACAGAGACCCTGCGGTGTCCCCAGAGGGATGGAGACCCCACCCCCAAGGAAGAGGGACAGAAACCCCCCGGGCACCTCGAGCATTTCCCAGGCCCAGAGGGGTGGAGACCCTCGAGCATCCCTGGGTGCTGGCCAAGATAAAACTGGAACAAATCAAACTTTTGTCAGCCAGAAATGCTTTGACAGTGAGATTTCCTTTCCCCAGGCCCCGCTGTGTCACAATGGACGCTCAGTTCCGTGAGGTTCTGGGGTGTCACAACGCTGCCCTTGGTTCCACCAGGCCCTACTGTGTCACAAGAGAGCCTCGGGTCTGTGAGATTCTGTTGGAATTCCAAATGCAAGGAATTCTCTCGACATTGGGCCTGTCAATCAAAGTCTAGAAAAGAACACAGGATTTGACCGGTGGCCTGAAGAAATGCTTCCAACTTAGGTGCTAGAAGCAAAAATGTAGATTAAAGCAGAGATGTATTTAGGTGAAAAAAGTTTAGCTGTAGTTTTTATGATTAAAAAAAGAATAAAATTAGTCACAGATGTGACAAAAAGTCTTAGACTAGGTCTGTGACCCAGAACAGGATTGGCTAAGTAAGTTCACACTGCAATTAGACAAAACATTAGTATTGTATTAGAAACATAAATGTCTTTGTTGGCAGTGTGTTATTGGTGAATAAATCCTGAAAAGACCTTGTAGCCATAAGTGTTGCAACTTCTCGTCACGCTGTCGACACTTGTCGACTCCTGGAATGTGTCTGGAACGCCCAGAGACCCCTTCCTTTGTTTCCTGCAGTGCGGGAAGGGGCCCAGGAGAGCTGTGGAGGAACCGGGAGAGAGCGGAGCTGCTTCCAAAATCCCGGTGTGACGCCCGGCCCCTTCCCCTTCCTGCCCTCAAACCTGCCCCTCCCAGCTCGGGCCCGAGCCACGCCCCTTTTATGCTCTTTCTCCTTCTGACCAATCATAACGCTCGGTCACGCTGCAGCCACGCCTCCTCTTTGTGTCATCACAATGAGCAACGCTGGTTGCTCCACTCCCACGCTTGTTGCTGGGCTCCTATTGGCTGTGCCTGAAAGGGGCGGGGCTTGGTCTGGGTATATAAAGAGCCTCGCTGGCTCGCGTCCTTAGCAGCGATGGCGGCAGAAAGAGGAGGAGGGGTCCCTGGGAGAGGATCCCCGAGCAGCGCACCGAGAGGAGACCCACGAAGCGGGCGGATATCCGCTCTGCGCTGTCTGCCCGGCAACGAACAGCGGAGACCCCACCCGTGACTCTGCTCCACAGAGAACCCCGGAGCTTACACCGTGATGAGCACAGATCACCCGGCCCCCCTCCATGGTGGAGGAAGACTGCGGTGACCCGATACGCCCCGCCCTACACACATATTTCCGCGCAGGATAACGATGGTGACACCCCGCTCCCCGGTCCACTCATTGGGGTGAGGAGGGTGGACACTGACAGTGCATCCCCCTGGGGGCCAGGACGATGGACACATGGTGAAGACGACAGACCCTGACAGACCATCGCCCCCGGGCGAGGACGACGGTGACACCGCTCCCCAGCAGTACTCGGTGCTCCCCTGGAATGAGCAGGCGCCCTCAGCCTGCTACAGGTGAGGTGGACGGAGACCACCCGTTCCTTCTGTGTTTCAGAGAAGGAGGATGGACATGACCTGACCACTTATCCCCACAAAAAACGAGGGTGGAGACCATCCTGACCCCCTCTGGTGGAGGAGCAGCAACGAAGGGAGCGGAGACCCCACCAGAGACTGCTCCGCTCCACGGAGACCATCCCAACTCACCCCAAGGTAAGCACCGAGACCACCCGGACCCTTCCCCAGTAATGGGAAGCGGGCGGAGATGTCCTGACCAACCCCACCATCCCCACACAGAAAGGATGGAGAGAAAGAGACACCCCGATCTTCCCTCTGGGAAAGGAGGGTGGACACCGAGAGAGCATCGCCCCGGGGCACGGACGACGGACCCCAACAGATCATCCCCCCGGGGGCCAGGATGACGGACCTCGACAGAGCATCCCCCCAGGACAACGGACCCCGACAGAGTATCCAGCCAAGAGGAAGAGAAGGGACCCTGACAGATCATCCCCCAGGAGGCGAGGGCGACAGACCCCTACAGAACATCCCCTTGGGAGTGAGGGCGATGGATGCTGATAGATCATCCCCCCGCGGACGAGGATGACGGACCCTGAAAATGATGCCCTCAAGGCGAGGACGACGGAGCTTGACAGAACATTGCCCCAGGGCCGAGGACGATGGAGCCCCAACAGAGCATCCTCACGGGGCGGGCACGACGGACCCAGACAAGGCATCTTCCCGGGGCGAGGACGACGGACCCCGACAGAGCATCTCCCCGGGGGCGAGGAGGGCGGACCCTGACAGATGATTCCCCCGGGATGACTGCGACACACCCTGAGAGAATACCCTCCCAAGGGAGGAGGAGGGATCCCGATAGAACATCGCCCTGGAACAGGGCGACAGGCGCCGAAAGAACATCGTCGAGGTGGCAAGGATGAGGAACCCCTAGAGATGATCCCCCCGGGGTCGAGGACGTCAGACCCCAACTAATCATTATCCAGGGGGCGAGGACGACGGACCCTGACAGTTCATTGCCTTGGGGGCAAGGACGGCGGGCCCGACAGAGCATACTCCTTGGGGCGAGGACGAGGGACCGCGAGAAAGCATCCCCCTGGGGCGAGGAAGTCGGACCCTGACAGAGCACCCTCCAGGGGGCGAGGACGACATATCCCTACTGACCATCGCCCGGGGCCGAGGACGACGAACTCCGAAATTGTATTGCCCCAGGAGTGAGGATGATGGACCCCACCAGATCATGTCCCCGGTGGTGAGGACGACGGACCCCGACAGATGATCTTCCCGGGTGAGAAGAAGAAAGACTCCGACAGGGCATCCCTCCGGGGCGACGACGACGGACCCTGACAGAGCATCGTCCCGGGGGCGAGGTCGAAGGACCGCGACAGCGCATCACCCCTGGGACAAGGATGACAGGCTCCGACAGAACATCCCTCCGGCGCGAGGACAACGGACCCCGACAAGTCATCCCCTCGGGGACGAGGACGACAGACCCTGACTAATGATCCCCCCCAAGGAGAGGACGATGGAGCCCGGCAGATCATCATCCCGGGGCGAGGACGACATACCCAGACAGGGCATCCTCAGGGGCGAGGATGACGAACCCTGACAGAACATCCTCCCGGTTCGAGGATGATGAACTCCGTCAGATCATCGCTTCGGGACTAGGGCAACGGACGGCAAAAGATCATCATCCCGGGGGCGAGGACAAGGGACCCCGACAGAGCATCCCCCCGGGGCCAGAACGATGGACCCCGAGAGAACATCCCCCCGGGGGCGAGGACGTGGGACCCCGACAGAGCATCGCCCCGGGTTGAGGACGACGGACCCTGACAGATTATCCACCAGGACGACTGGGATGCACACCGAGAGAGCATCCCCCCAAGGAGAGGACGTGGGACCCCGACAGAGCACTGCCCCAGGACGAGGGCGACTGACGCCAAAAAAACATCGTTGAGGTGGCGAGGACGACAGACCCCGACAGAGCATAGCCCCGGAGGCGAGGCCAAGAGACCCCGACAGAGCATTGCCCTGATGTTGAGGACGACGGACACCAACAAAAGATCCCCTTGGGTGTGATGATGATGTACCACACCAGGCATCTTCCCGGGGCAAGGGCGACAGACTCCGACAGAACATCGCCTTTAGATGAGGGGCACTGACAGAGAATCCCCGAGTGACGAGGGAGATGAACCTTGACAGAGCATCGCCCCGAGGGCGAGGATGAGGGACCCCGACAGTGCATTGCCCCGGGTTGAGGATGATGGACACCGACAAATGATCCTCCTGTGTGCGATGACGACGGACCCCGACAAGGCATTCCCACAGGTTCGAGGACGACAGACCCCGACAGAGCATCGCCCCGGGGGCGAGGAGGACGGACCCCGACAGGGCATCCCCGTGGCGCGAGAACGATGGACCCCGACAGAGCATCCCCCCTGAGGCGACGACGACAAACCTCGACGGAGCACCCCCCGGGGACGAGGACGACGGACTCGGACAGAGCATCCCCCCGGGGGCGAGGACGACAGACACCGAGAGAGCATCCCCACGGGGCGAGGACGAGGGACCCCGACCGAGCATCACCTTGGGGTGAGGACGACGGACCCTGACAGATGATCCACCCGGGATGACTGCGACACTCCCCAAGAGAGTATCCCCCCAAGGAGAAGAGGAGTCATCCCGACAGAGCATCGCCTTGGGACGAGGGCGACTGACGCCGAAAAAACATCGTTAAGGTGGCAAGAATGACGGACCCCGACAGATGAACCCCCCGGGGGCGAAAACGTAGGACCCCGACAGAGCATTGCCCAGGGGCGAGGACGATGGACCACGACAGAGCATCGCCCCGGGGTTGAGACGACGGAACCCGACAGAGCATCACCCTGCGGGGGAAGACGACGGACCTCGACACATCATCCCTTTGGTGCGAGGATGACGGAATCCGACAGAGCATCGCCCAGGGACGAGGGCGACGGACCCTGACAGATCACCTTCCTGGGGCGAGGAAGACAGAACCCAACAGAGCATCGCCTTGGGGTTGAGGAAGACTAACCCTTACAGGGCATCCCTGTGGGGCGAGAACGACAGACTCCAACAGAGCATTGCCCTGGGACAAGGGCGACGGACCCTGACAGAGCATCGCCCTGGGACGAGGGCGATGGACCCTGACAGAGAATCCACAGGCGACGAGGGAGACGGACCGTGACAGAGCATCGCCCCGAGGGCGAGGACGAGGGACCCTGACAGAGCCCTGCCCCGGGGATGAGGACGACGGACATTGACAAATGATCCTCTCGGGTGCGATGATGACGGACCCCGACAAGGCTTTCTACGGGTGCGAGGATGACTGACTCCGACAGAGCATAGCCCAGGGGGCGAGGAGGATGGACCCCGGCAGGGCATCCCCGTGGGGCGAGGATGACAGACCCCGACAGAGCATCCCTTCGGGGTGAGGACGAGGGTCACCCACAGAGCATCGCCCAGGAGGAGGGCAACGGACGCCGCAAGATCATCCTCTCGGGGGCAAGTATGACGTATCTCTACTGACCATCGCCTTGGGAGAGAGGATGACGGACCCCAAAAGCGTATTGCCCCGGGGGCAAGGACGAGGGACGCCGACAGATCATCCCCCCGAGGGCGAGGACGACGGACCCTGACTGAGCATCCCCGGGTAACGAGGAAAACAATCCTTGATAGAGCATCCCCGGGGGACGAGGACGATGGACCCTGAAGGACATTCCCCCGGGACGAGGGTGACGGACGCTGAAAGATCATCCTCTTGGGGGCAAGGACGAGGGACCGCGACAAGGCATCCCACTGGGGCGAGGACGACGTATCCCTACTGACCATCAGCCCAGGGGCGAGGACGACAGACCCTGAAAGTGTATTATCCGAGGGGCGAGGACAACGGATCCCGATAGAGCATCCCTTCGGGGCGAGGATGAGTGTACCCGACAGAGCATTGCCCCGGGTTTGAGGACGACGGACTCCGACAATTGATCCTCCTGGGTGCGATGACGATGGACCTCAACAAGGCATCCCGCCCGGTACGAGGACGACAGACCTCGACAGATCATCTCCCCCGGGGGCGAGGACAACCGACTTAGACAGGCCATCCCTGTGGGGCGAAGAACAACAGACCTTGACAGAGCATCGCCCTGGGACGAGGGCGACAGACACTGACAGATCATCTTCCCAGGTCGAGGACGAGGGACCCCGACAAGGCATTGCCCCGGGGGTGAGGACGACATACACCCACATATGATCCTTCCGGGTGCGATGATGTGAGACCGCAACAGGGCATCTCTCCGGGGCGAGGACGACAAACCCTGACAGAAAATCCCCCCGGGACGAGGGTGACAGTTGTTGAAAGACCATCCTCCTGGGGGCAAGGGCGACAGATCCAGACAGAACATCGCCCCGGAGGCGAGGACAAGGGACCCCGACGGATCATTGCCCCGGGGTTGAGGACGACGGACAGCGACAAATGATCCTTCTGGGTGCGATGATGGCAGACCTTGAAAGGGCATCTCCCCAGGGCGAGGGTGATGGACCCCAAGAGAGCATCCCCCTGGGAGGAGGGTGACGGATGTCGAAAACCATCCCACCGGGGAAGGACGACAGACCCCGAAAGAACATCGCCTCGTGGGCGAGGACAAAGGACCCCGACAGAGCATTTCCCCGGGGTTGAGGACGACGGACACCGACAAATGATCCTCCCGGGTGCAGTGACGATGGACCCCGACAGGGCATCCCTGTAGGGTGAGGACGACAGACGCCGACAGAGAATCACCCCGGGGCCGAGGACGATGGAACCCGACAGAGCATCCTCCCAGGGCGAGGACGACGGACCCCGACAGAGCATTGCCCCGGGGGCGAGAACGACTGACCCCGAGAGAACACCCTCCCGGGGCAAGGACGAGGGACCCTGACAGATGATACCCCCGGGATGACTGCGACGCACCCCTACAGAGTAGCCCCCCAAGGAAAGTAGGCAGGATCCCGATAGAGCATCGCCCTGGGACGAGGGCGATGGACGCTGAACGAACATCATCGAGGTGGCGAGGATGATGGACCTCAAAAGATGATCCTCCCCAGGGCGAGGACGTCGTACCCCGAAAGAGTATTAGCCCGGGGGCGAAGATGATGGACCGCAGCAGAGCATCCCCCCGGGGGCGAGGACGACGGACCCCGACAGAGCATTACCCCTGGAGAGAGGGCGACGGACCCCGACAGAGCATCGCCCCGGAGGCGAGGACAAGGGACCCCGAGCGTGCACTGCGCCGGGGTTGAGGATGACGGATATCGACAAATGATCCTCCTGGGTGCAATGATGACAGATCTCGACAGGGCATCTCCCCAGGGCGAGGATGACAGACCCCGACAGAGCATCCCCCTGGGATGAGGGTGAATGATGTCGAAAACCATCCTCCCCGGGGCAAGGACGAGAGACCCCGACAGAGCATCGCCTCGTGGGAGAGGACAAGGGACCCCGACAGAGCATTGCCCCGGGGTTGAGGACGACGGACATTAACAAATGATCCTCCCGGGTGCGATGACGACGGATCCTGACAGAGCATCGCCCCAGGACGAGGGCAACAGACCCTGACAGAACATCGCCCTGGGACGAGGGCGATGGACCCTGACAGAGAATCCACAGGCGACGAGGGAGACGGACCGTGACAGAGCATCGCCCCGAGGGCGAGGACGAGGGACCCCGACAGATCTTGCCCCGGGGATGAGGACGACGGACATTGACAAATAATCCTCTCGGGTGGGATGACAACGGACCCCGACAAAGCTTTCTACGGGTGCGAGGATGACAGACTCCGACAGATCATAGCCCAGGGGGCGAGGAGGATGGACCCCGACAGAGCATCCCTGTGGGGCGAGGACGACAGACCCCGACAGAGCATCCCTTCGGGGTGAGGACGAGGGTCACCCACAGAGCATCGCCCAGGAGGAGGGCGATGGACGCCGCAAGATCATCCTCTCGGGGGCAAGTATGACATATCCCTACTGACCATCGCCTTGGGAGAGAGGATGACGGACCCCAAAAGTGTATTGTCCCGGGGGCAAGGACGAGGGACGCCGACAGATCATCCCCCCGAGGGCGAGGACGACGGACCCTGACTGAGCATCCCCGGGTAACGCGGACAACGGACCCTGATAGAGCATCCCCGGGGGACGAGGACGATGGACCCTGACAGGATATTCCCCCGGGACGAGGGCGACGGACGCTGAAAGAAAATCCCCCCGGGATGAGGGTGACGGTTGTCAAAAGACCATCCTCCCCGGGGCAAGGACGACAGATCCCGACACAGCATCGCCCCGGAGGCGAGGACAAGGGACCCCGACGGATCATTGCCCTGGAGGCGAGGACGACGGACCCTGACAGAAAATCCCCCGGGACGAGGGTGACGGTTGTCGAAAGACCATCCTCCTGGGGGCAAGGACGACAGATCCAGACAGAACATCGCCCTGGAGGCGAGGACAAGGGACCCCGACGGATCATTGCCCCGGGGTTGAAGACGGCGGACAGCAACAAATGATCCTTCTGGGTGCAATGCTGACAAACCCCGACAGGGAATCTCCCCAGGGCGAGGATGACGAACCCCGAGTAAGCATCCCACTGAAAGGAGGGTGATGGGTGTCGAAAACCATCCCACCGGGGAAGGACGACAGACCCCGACAGATCATCGCCTCGTTGGCGAGGAAAAGGGACCCCAACAGAGCATTTCCCCGGGGTTGAGGACGACGGACACCGACAAATGATCATCCCGGGTGCGGTGACGACGGACCCCGACAGGGCATCCCTGTAGGGTGAGGACGACAGACTCCGACAGAGCATCGCCCTGGGGCCGAGGACGATGGAACCCTACAGAGCATCGCCGTGGGACGAAGACGACAGACCCTGATAGAGCATCGCCCTAGGACGAGGACGAGGAACCCTGACAGAGCATCGCCGGGAGACGAGGGAGACGGACCCCGACAGAAAATCCCTTCGGCACGAGGACGAGGGCCCCTGACAAAGCATCGCCCTGGGACGAGGGCGATGGAAGCCACAAGATCATCCTCTCAGGGACGAGTATGCCGTATCCCTAGTGACCATCGTCCTGGGAGCGGGGACAATGGACCTCGAAAGTGTATTGCCCCGGGGGCAAGAACGAGGTACCCTGACAGAATATCTCCCCGAGGGCGAGGACGACAGACCCTTACAGAACATCCCCTGGCAACGAGGACAACGGACCCCGAGAGAGCATGCTCCTAGGGCGAGGACGACACACCTTGACAGAGCATCGCCCCAGGGCCAAGGACGTTGGAGCCCGACAGGGCATCCTTGGGTAACGAGACAACAGACCGCGACAGCGCATCCCCCCGGGGTGAGGATGACACACATTGACAGAGCATCGCCTTGGGGCCGAGTACGTTGGACCCCGACAGGTCATACCCGTGGGGCGAGGATGACAGACCTCTACAGAACATAGCCCCGGAGGCAAGGACAAAGGACCCTGAAAGGTATTGCCCCAGGGCGAGGGCGACGGACCCCGAAAGAGCATCGCTTTTGGATGAGGGTGACAGACCGTGACAGAGCATCGCTTTGGGACGAGGGCGATGGACCCTGAATGAGCATCCCCGGGAGACGAGGGAGGCAGACCCTGACAGAGCATTTCCCCGAGGGCGAGGACGAGGGGCCCCGACAGAGCATTGCCCCAGGGTTGAGGATGACCGACACCGACAAATGATCCTCCCGGGTGCAATGACGACGGACCCCGAAAAGGCATCACCACGAGTGCGAGGATGACGGACTCCGACAGAGCATCGCCCTGGGACGAGAGCAACAGATGCCCCAGGATCATACTCCCGCGGGCGAGTATGCCATATCCCTACTGACCATCACCCTGGGAGCGAGGACGATGGATCCCGGAAGTGTATTGTCCCTGGAGCGAGGATGAGGGACCTCGACAGATCATCCCCCCAAGCGCAAGGACGACAGACCCAGGCAGACCATCGACCTGGGGCTGACGATGTTGGACCCTGACAGAGCATTGCCCCGGGACGCGGGTGATGGACCCTTACAGATCATCTTTACGGGACAAGGACGAGGGACCCTGACAGGGCATTGCCCCGAGGGTAAGGACGACGAACACTGACAAATAATCCTTCTGGTTAGGATGACGAGAGACCCCGACAAGGCATCGCCCGGGGAGAGTATGACGGACCCCGACAAAGCATCCCCCCGGGACGAGAGAGACGGCTGCCAAAAGACCATCCTCCCGTGTGCGAGGACGACTGACCCCGAAAGAGCATCTCCCCTATGGCAAGGACGAGGGACCCCGACTGAGCATTGCCCCGGGGTTGAGGACGACGGACACCGAGAAATGATCCTCCCGTGTGCGATGACGACGGACCCCAACAAGGCATCCCCCTGTAGGGCGAGGACAACGGACCCTGACAGAGCACGAGGGCGATGGACACCACAAAATCATCATTGTGGGGGCGAGAATGACAGACCCTGACAGAGCATCACATTGGGGGCGAGGACGACGGACCCCGACAGGGCATATTCGTGGGGCGAGGGCGTGGGTCCCCGACAGAGCATCGCCCCGGGACGAGGGCGACGGACGCCGCAAGACCATCCTCCTGGGGGCGAGTATGACGTAACCCTACTGACCATCGCCCGGGAGCGAGTACGATGGACCTCAAAAGTGTATTACCCCAGGGGAGAGGACGACGGACCGCGACAGCATCCCCATGGCACACGCGCAACGGACCCTGAAAGATCATAGCTCCGGGAGTGAGGATGAGGTAGCCCGACAGAGCATTTCCCGGGGGGTGAGTACAATGAACATCGACAGATGATCCTCCCGGGTGCGATGACGGCGGACCCCGATAGGGCATTCTCCAGGCCGAGGACCATGGAACTCGACAGATCATCGCCCCGGGAGCGAGGACGATGGACCCTGACCGATCATCCACTCAGTGCGAGGATGACGGTCCCTGACAGAGCATCTCCCCAGGACGTGCATCGACAGATGATCTTCCCGGGTGCGATGACGAAAGATCCCGACAGGGCATCCTTCCGGGACAAGGGCGACGGACGCCGAAAGATCATCCTCCCAGGGGCGACTATGACGGACCCGGACAAAGCATCTCCCCGGGATGAGGGCGACGGATGACGAAAGATAATCCTCCTGGGGGAGAGGATGGCGGACCCAGATAGAGCATGCCTCCGGTGAGAGGATGAGTGACCCCGACAGAGCATCTCCCCAGGGGCAAGGAAGACGGACTACGACAGAGCATCCCCCCAGTGGCGAGGACGATGGACCCCGACAGAGCATCCCCCCGGTTCGAGGACGACGGACCCCAACAGATCATTGCCCCGGTTCTAGGACGACGGACCCCGACAGATCATCATTTTTAGACGAGGGCGATGGACGCTGAAAGATCATCCTCCCTGGGGCAAGGATGAAGGACCCCGACAGAGCATCCCACTGGGGCGACGATGACATATACCTACTGACCATTGTTCCTAGGGCGAGGACGACGTACTCCGAAAGTGTATTGACGCAGGGGCGAGGACGACGGACCCCAAAAGAGCATTGCCCCGGGATGAGGGTGACAGAGCATCGCCCCAGGGGCGAGCACGCGGGACCCCGACAGAGCCTCCCCCTGGGGCGTGGACGACATATCCCTTATTATCATCGCCCCGAGGCAGCAACGAAGGGAGCGGATACCCCACCAGAGACTGCTCTGCTCTACAGAGACCATCCCAACTCACCCCAATGTAAGGACCGAGACCACCTGGACCCTTCCCCAGTAATGGGAAGTGGGCGGAGATGTCCTGACCAACCCCACCATCCCCACACAGAAAGGATGGAGACAAAGAGACACCCCGATCCTCTCTCTCGGGGCAAGGAGGGTGGACACAGAGAGAGAGCATCGCCCCGGCACGAGGACGACGGACCCCGACAGTGCATCCCTCCGGGATGAAAGACCCCGACATAGTATCCAGCCAAGAGGAGGAGGAGGGACCACGACAGATCATCCCCCAGGAAGCGAGGACGAGGGTCACCCACATAGCATCGCCCCGAGACGAGGGTGGCGGACGCCGCAAGATCATCCTCTCGGGGCCGAGTATGACGTATCCTTACTGACCATCGCACCAGGAGTGAGGACGATGGACCCAGAAAGTGTATTGCCCCGAGGGCGAGGACGAGGGACCCCGACAGATCATCCCCCCGAGAGCGAGGACGACGGACCCTGACAGACCATCCCCAGGTAACGAGGACAACGGACCCCGACAGAGAATCCCCCCAGAGTGAGGACGACACACCCCGACAGAGAATCAGCCCGCGTTTGAGGACGTCGGACACCCACAGAGCATCCCTCCGGTGCGACAATGACATACCCCGACAGAGCATCCCCCTGGGGGCGAGGACGATGGACCCAGACATTGCATTGATCCAGGGGCGAGGACGAGGGACCCACACAGAACATCAACCTGGGGGCGTGGACGAGGGACCCCGGGAGAACATCCCCCCGGGAAGAGGGCGAGAGTTGCCAAAAGATCATCACCGTAGGGGCGAGGACGACGGACCCCGACAGATGATCACTACAAGGCGATGATGATGCACCCCGACAAAGCATCGCTCTGGGGCCAAGGACGTCGGACCCTGACAGAGCATCACCCCGGGACGAGGCCGACGGACACTGACAGATCATCTTCCCGGGGCGAGGACGAGGGACCACGATAGGGCATTACCCTGGGGCGAGGACAACAGACCCTGACAGAGCATCCGCTCGGGACAAGGGCGACGGATACCAAAAGGTCATTCTCCTGGGGGCGATGACGACAGACCCCAACAGAGCATCGCCCTGGGGGTGAGGACGACGTACCCCGACAGAGCATTGCCCCGGGGTGGAGGATGACGGACACCGACAAATGATTCTTCTGGGTGCGATGACGATGTACCCAGACAGGGCATCCCCGTAGGGTGAGGACAACGGACCCCGACAGAGCATCGCCTTGGGATGTGGGCGAATGACCCTGACAGAAGCTTTGCCCCAGGACAATGGCTACGGATGCCGCAAGATCATCCTCTCGGGGGCGAGTATAGCGTATCCCTACTGACCATCGCCCCGGCACCAAGGACGACGGACCCCGAAAATGTATTGCTCCCCCCCAGGGCGAGGACGACGGACCTCAGCAGATCACCCCACTGAGGGCGAGGACGTCGGACCCTGACAGAGCATCCCCGGGTAACGAGGACAACGGACCCTGACAGAGCATCCCCCGAGGGCGAGGACGACACACCCCAACAGAGCATCGCCCTGGGGCCGAGGACGTCGGACCCCAACAGAGCATCCCAATGGCGCGAGCATGAAAAACCCTTACAGAGCATTGCCCCATTGACCCCGAAAGTGTATTGCCCCGGGTGCGAGAACGACGGACCCCGACTGAGCATCAGCCCAGGACGAGGGCGATGGACTTTGACAGAGCATCCCCGGGAGACGAGGGAAATGGACCCCGACAGAGCATTGCCCCGGGGTTGAGGACGACGACACCGACAAATAATCTTCCCAGGTGCGACGACGACGGACCCCGGCAGGGCATCTCCCTGGGGCGAAGACGAAGGACCCCTACAGAGCATCACCCCAAGCGCGAGGACGTCGGACCCCGACAGAGCATACCCATAGGGCGAGGACGACAGACCTCTACAGATCATCGCCCCGGGGGTGAGAACAACGGACTCCGAAAGTGTATTGCCCTGGGGGCGAGGACAACGGACCCCGACAGAGCATCGCCCCTGGACGAGGGCAACGGACCCTGACAGAGCATCGCCCTGGGACGAGGGCGATGGACCCTGACAGAGCATCCCCGGGAGATGAGGGATACGGACCCTGAAAGAGCATCGCCCCGAGGGCGAGGACAAGGGACCCCGACAGAGCATTTCCCCGTGCTTGAGGACGACGGACAGCGACAACTAATCCTCATGGGTGTGATGACGACTGACCCCGACAAGGCATTCTGCCGGTGCGAGGACGACAGACCCGGACAGAGCATCCCCGTGGGGCGAAGACAACAGACCCCGACAGAGCATCCCTCCAGGGCGAGGACTAAGTTCCCTGACAGAGCATCGCACCCGGGACGAGAGCGACGGACGCCACAAGATCATCCTCTCAGGGGCGAGTATGCCATATCCCTGCTGACCATCACCCCGGGAGTGAGGACGACGGTTCTCGGAAGTTTATTGCCCCGGGGGCCAGGATGAGGGACCCCGACAGAGCATTGACCCATCGTTGAGGACTGACGGACATTGACAAATGATCCCCTCAGGTGCGATGACGACGGACCCCCACAGGGCATCTCCCGGGGCGAGAACGATGGACCCCGAGAGAGCATCGCCCTGGGGGCGAGGATGACAAACCCTGACAGGGCATCCCCGTGGGGCGAGGACCACAGACCCCGACAGAGCATCCCTTCAGGATGAGGGCGACGGACGCTGCAAGATCATCTTATCGGGGGCAAGTATGACGTATCCCTACTGACCATCGCCCCAGGAGCGAGGACGACAAACCGGAAAGTATATTGCCCCGGGGGCGTGGACGAGGGACCCCGACATATCATGCTCCCATGGGCGAGGACGACAAACCCTGACAGAGCATCCCCAGGTAATAAGGACAACGGACCCCGACTGAGAATTCCCCAGAGTCTAGGACGACACACCCCGACAGAGCATTGCCCCGGGGCTGTGGACGTCCAACCTTGACAGGGCATCCCCGTGGGCGAGGACGACAGACTCTGACAGGGCATCACTCCGGAGCCGACGACTTCGGACCCTGACAGAGCATCGCCCCGGGACGAGGTTGACGGACCCTGACAGATCATCTTCCCAGGGCAAGGACGAGGGACCCAGACAGGGCATTGCCCCGGGGGTGAGGAAGACGGTCATCGACAGATGAACCTTTAGGGTGCGATGACAAGATAGCCCGACAGGGCATTGCCCCGGGGGCGAAGATGACATACCCCGACAGAGAATCCCACCGGGGGCGAGGGAGACATATCCCGACAGAGCATTGCCCCGGAGTTGAGGACGACGGACAGTGACAAATGATCCTCCTGGGAGCGAGGACGGGCACACCCCAACATTGCATTGATCCGGGGGTGAGGACGAGGGTCCCAGACAGAGCATCCCCCCGGGGGCGTGGATGAGGGAACCCGAGAGAACATCCCCTCGGGATGAGGGCAACAGATGCCGAAAGATCATCACCGTGGGGGCTAGGACGACGGACCTCGACAGATGATCCCCCCAAAGTGATGACGATGGACTCCGACAGAGCATCGCCCCGGGGCGACAACATCGGACGCTGACAGAGCATCCCTCCGGTGCGATGACGACGGACCCTGACAGAGCATCACCCCAGGACGAGGGCGACGAACCCTGACAGATCATCTTCCCTTGGGGGCGAGGACGAGGGACCCCAACAGGGCATTGCCCTGGGGTTGCGGACGACGGACACCGACAGATGATCCTCCCGGGTACGATGACGACAGACCTCGTCAAGGCATCCCCCCGGTACATGGACGACAGACCCAGACAGATCATCCCCTAGGGGTGAGGACGTCGGGCCCTGACAGGGCATCCCCGTGGGGCAAGTACGACAGACCCCTAAAGAGCATCGCCCTGGGGGTGAGGACAACGGACCCCGAAAGTGCATCGCCCCTGGGGTGAGGACGAAGGACCCCGACAGAGCATTGCCCTGGGATGAGGGTGACGGACACTGACAGAGGATCGCCCTGTGACGAGGGTGACGGACCCTGACAGAGCATTGAGCCAGGGTTGAGGACAACGGACACCGAAAATTTTCCTCCTGGGTGCGATGACGACTGTCCACAAAAAGGCATCCCCCCAGTGCCAGGACGAGAGACTCCGACAGATCATCCACCCGGGGGCGATGACGACGGACCCCTACAAAGCATCGCCCTGGGACGAGGGCGATGGACCCTGACAGAGCATCCCCGGAAGATGAGGGAGACGGACCCTGACAGAGCATCGCCCAGAGGGCGAGGACGAGGGACCTCGACAGGGCATCGCCCCGAGGGCGAGGATGACAGACCCTGACAGGGCATCGCCCCGGAGCCGACGACTTCGGACCCTGACAGAGCAGCACCCCGGGGGCGAGGACGACTGACACCGAAAGAACATCCCCCCCGGGGCAAGGACGAGGGACCCTGACAGATGATACCCCCGGGACGACTGCGATGCACCCCTACAGAGTAGCCCCCCAAGGAAAGTAGGCAGGATCCGGGACGAGGGCGACGGACGCTGAAAGAACATCGTCGAGGTGGCGAGGATGATGGACCCCGAAAGATGATCCTCCCTGGGGCGAGGACGTCGTACCCAGAAAGAGTATTAGCCCAGGGGCGAAGATGATGGACAGCAGCAGAGCATCCCCCCGGGGGCGAGGACGACAGAGCCCGACAGAGCATCCCCCCGGGGTGAGACGACAGACCCCGACAGAGCATCACCCCGGGGGAGAGGACGATGGACCCCAACACATCATCCCCCCGGAGGCCAGGACAGTGGACCCCGACAGAGTATCCTCCAGGGGAGAGGACGAGGGACGCCGACAGATCATCCTCCAGGGGGTGAGGATGACACTCCCCGACAGAGCATCACCCTGGGGAAAGGGCGACGGACCCCGACAGAGCATCGCCCCGGAGGTGAGGACAAGGCACCCCGAGAGTGCATTGCCCCAGGGTTGAGGACGACGGATAGCGAAAAATGATCCTCTTGGGTGCGATGATGACAGACCCAGACAGGGCATCTCGCCGGGGCGATGATGATGGACCACGACAGAGCATCCCCCCCGAGACGAGGGTGACGGATGTAGAAAACCATCCTTCCCGGGGAAAGGATGACAGCCCCCTACAGAGCATCGCCTCGTGGGAGAGGACAAGCGACCCTGACAGAGCATTGTCCCGGGGTTGAGGACGACGGACACCGACAAATGATCTTCCCGGGTGTGATGACGACAGACCCCAACAGGGCATCTCCCCGGGACGAGGAAGAGAGACCCCGACAGAGCAGCGCCCCGGGGGCGAGGACGACGGACATTGACAAGGCATCCCCGGTCTGAGGACAAAAGACCCCGACAGATCATCCCTCCGGGGCGAGGACTAAGGTCCCCGACAGAGCATTGCCCCGGAACGAGAACGACGGATGCCGTAAGATAATCCTCCCGGGGGCGAGTATGCCATATCCCGACTGATCATCGCCCCACGAGCGAGGACGACGGATCCCGGAAGTGTACTGCCCTGGGGGCGAGGACAAGGGACCTCATCAGATCATCCCCCCGAGGGCGAGGACGACAGACCCTGACAGGGCATCGCCCCGGGGCAAGGACGACTTCGGACCATGACAGAGCATCACCCCAAGATGAGGGCGATGAACCCTGACAGATCATTTTTAAGGGGCGAGGACAAGAGACCCCGACAGGGCATTGTCTCGGGGGTGAGGACGGCGGACACCGACAGATGATACTTCCGGGTGTGATGACGAGAGACCCCGACAGGGCATCCCCCGGGGCGAGGACGACGGACCCCGAAAGATCATCCCCCCGGGACCAGGGTGACGGATGCCGAAAGACCATCTTCCCTGGGACGAGGACGACAGGCCCCGACAGAGCATCATCCCGGGGGCGAGAACGAGGGACACCAAAAGAGCATTGCCCCGGGGTTGAGGACGACGGACACCGACAAATGATCCTCCCAGGTGCGATGACGACGGACCCTGACGGGGCATCTCCCCGGGGGCGAGGATGACGGACTCCGACAAGGCATCCCCGTAGGGCAAGGACGACAGACCCCGACAGAGCATCCCTTCGGGTCGAGGACGAGGGTCACCGACAGAGCATCGCTCCGGGACGAGGGCGACATACATTGCAAGATCATCCTCTCGGGGGCGAGTATGACGTATCCCTACTGACCATCGCCCCAGGAGCGAGGACGACGGACCCTTAAATTGTATTGCCCCGGGGGCGAGGAGGAGGGACGCTGAGAGATCATCCCCCCGAGGGTGAGGACGACGGACCCCGACAGAGCATCACCCCAGGGGCGAGAACGACCGTCACAGACACATGATCCTCCCGGGTGCGATGACGACGGACCCCGATAGGGCATCCCCCCAGGGTGAGGACAATGGGCCCTGACAGAGCATCTCCCCGGGACGAGGGCGACGGACGCTGCAAGATCATCCTCTCGGGGGCGAGTAGGACGTATCCGTACTGACCATCGCCCCAGGAGCGAGGATGACGGACCCCGACAGTTCATCACAGGGTCGAGGGCGACACACCCCGACAGGCATCGCCCTTAGGCCGAGGACGTCGGACCACGACAGGGCATTTCCGTGGGGCGAGGATGACAGACACCTACAGATCATCGTCCTGGGACGAGGGCCGTGGACCCTGAGAGAGCATCTCCGGGAGGTGACGGAGACGGACCCTGACAGAGCAACGCCCCGAGGACGAGGAGGAGGAACCCCGAGAGAGCATTGCCCCGAGGTTGAGGACGACGGACACTGACAAATGATTCTCACCGGTGCGATGACGGCGGATCCCGACAAGGCATCCCCGCGTTGCGGGGACAACAGACCCCGAGAGATCATCCCCTCGGGGGCGAGGAGGACATACCCCAACAAGGCATGCCCGTGGGGCAAGGACGACAGACCCCGAAAGAGCATCCCTCCGGGGTGAAGACTAAGGACCCCGACAGAGCATTGCACCGGAACGAGAATGACGGACGCCGTAAGATAATCCTCCCGGGGGCGAGTATGCCGTATCCTTACTGACCATCGCCCCGGGAGCGAGGACGATGGATCCCGGAAGTGTATTGCCCCGAGGACGAGGACGAGGGACCTCGACAGATCATCCCCCCGAGGGCGAGGATGACAGACCCTGACAGGGCATCGCCCCGGAGCCGACGACTTCGGACCCTGACAGAGCATCGCCACGGGACGCGGGCGATGGACCCTTACAGATCATCTTTATGGGGCGAGGATGAGAGACCCCGACCGGCATTGCCCCGGGGGAGAGGACGGCGGACACCGACAGATGATCCTTCTGGGTGCGATGACGAGAGACCCCGATAGGGCATCCCCCGGAGTGTGGACGACGGACCCCGAAAGAGCATCCCCCCGGGACCAGGGCGACAGACGCCGAAAGATCATCCTCCCATGGGCGATTATGACAGACCCTGACAAAGCATCTCCCCGGGATGAGGGCGACGGACGACGAAAGATCATCCTCCTGGGGGCGAAGACGGTGGACCCAGATAGAGCATGCCTCCGGTGAGAGGATGAGCGACCCCGACATAGCATCTCCCCAGGGGCAAGGAAGACGGACCACGACAGAGCATCCCCCCAGTGGCGAGGACGATGGACCCCGACAGAGCATCCCCCCGGTTCGAGGGACTCCACGGACCCCCAACAGATCATTGCCCCGGTTCTAGGACAACGGACCCCAACAGATCATCATTTTTAGACGAGGGCGACAGACGCTGAAAGATCATCCTCCCTGGGGCAAGGACGAGGGACCCCGACAGAGCATCCCACTGGGGCGAGGACGACATATACCTACTGACCATCGCTCCTAGGGCGAGGACGACGGACTCCAAAAGTGTATTGACGCAGAGGCAAGGACGACGGACCCCAAAAGAGCATCGCCCCGGGATGAGGGTGACAGAGCATCGCCCCAGGGGCGAGGACGAGAAACCCTTACAGAGCATCCCCCCGGTGCGAGGACAACGGACCATGACCACGACAGAGCATCTCCTTGGGACGAGGGCGACGGACGCAGAAAGATCATCCTCCTGGGGGCGAGGACGCGGGGCCGCGACAGAGCCTCCCCCTGGGGCGAGATTGACATATGCCTTGTTATCATCGCCCCGAGGCCGAGGACGACGGACTCCAAAAATGTATTGCCCTGGGGGCGAGGGCGAGGGACCCCAACAGGTCATGCCCCCAGGGGCGAGGAGGACGGACACATCCCCAGATGAGCATCCTCCCTGGAGAGGAGGATGAAGGACCCCGACAGAGCATCCCTCCGGGGGCGAGGGAGGACGTATCTCTATTGACCATCGCCCCGGGACCCCCGACAAGTCATATCCTTGGGGGCTGAGGGACGACAGACCCTGACAGAGACTCCCCCAGGGCGAGGACGATGGACCTCGACAGAGCATCGCCCGGGGCCGAGGACGAGCGGACCCTGATTGATCATCCCCAGTGCGATGGCGAGGGGACGCCGACATAGCCTTCCCCTGGGGCGAGGATGACGTATCCCTACTGACCATCGCCCGGGGGGTCGAGGGCAGACGGACTCAAGAAAGTGTATTGCCTCGGGGGCGCCCTGAAAGATCATCACTGGCGTGGGCGTGACGGTGACTACCGACCCATCATCTCCCCAAAGAGGGGATGACGGACCCTTACAGAGCATCCCCCGAGCGAGAAGACGGACCCCGACAGAGCATTGCCCGGGTCGAGGGCAACAGGCGCCGAAGATCATCCTCCTCCCGTGGGGCGAGGGACGATGTATCCCAACAGAGCCTCCCCCTGGGATGAGGGATGCCATATCACTGCTGAGCATTGCCCGGGGGTGAGGGACGACGGACCCTCGACAGAGCATCACCCCAGGGGCGAGAACGACCGTCACAGACACATGATCCTCCCGGGTGCGGAGTGACGATGGACCCCGATAGGGGCATCCCCCCAGGGTGAGGACAATGGGCCCTGACAGAGCATCTCCCGGGGACGAGGCGCGACGGACGCTGCAAGATCATCCTCTGGGGGCTGGTAGGACGTATCCGTACTGACCATCGCCCCAGGAGGCGAGGGATGACGGACCCCGACAGTTCATCACAGGGTCGAGGCGACACACCCGACAGGCATCGCCCTTAGGCCGAGGACGTCGGACCACGACAGGAGCATTTCAAGTGGGGCGAGGATGACAGACACCTACAGATCATCGTCCTGGGACGAGGGCCGTGGACCCTGAGAGAGCATCTCCGGGGAGGTGACGGAGACGGACCCTGACAGAGCAACGCCCGAGGGCCCTAGGAGGAGGAACCCCAGAGAGCATTGCCCCGAGGTTGAGGGACGGCCGGACACTGACAAATGATTCTCACTCGCGGTGCGACGGCGGATCCCGACAAGGCATCCCAGCGTTGCGGGGACAACAGACCCCCGAGATCATCCCCACCGGGGGGCGAGAGAGGACATACCCCAACAAGGCATGCCCGTGGGGCAAGGGACGACAGACCCCGAAGAGCATCCCTCCCGGGGGTGAAGACTAAGGACCCCGACAGAGCATTGCACCGAACCGAATGACGGACGCCGTAAGATAATCCTCCCGGGGCGGTATGCCGTATCCTTACTGACCATCGCCCGAGGCCGAGGACGATGGATCCCGGAAGTGTATTGCCCGAGGGCGAGGGATCGAGGGACCTCGACAGATCATCCCCCGAGGGCGAGGGATGACAGACCCTGACAGGGCATCGCCCGGAGCCGGCGACTTCGGACCCTGACAGAGCATCGCCACGGGACGCGGGCGATGGACCCTTACAGATCATCTTTATGGGGCGAGGATGAGACCCCGACCGGGCATTGCCCGGAGAGGACGGCGGACACCGACAGATGATCCTTCTGGAGTGCGATGACGAGAGACCCCGATAGGGCATCCCCGGAGTGTGGACGACGGACTCGAAGAAAGCATCCCCCGGGACCAGAGGCGACAGGCATGAAGATCATCCTCCCATGGGCGATTATGACAGACCCTGACAAAGCATCTCCCGGGATGAGGGCGTGGAGGGCGACGAAAGATCATCCTCCTGGGGGGCGAAGACGGTGGACCCAGATAGAGCATGCCTCGGTGAGAGGATGAGCGACCCCGACATAGCATCTCCCCAGGGGCAAGGAAGACGGACCACGACAGAGCATCCCCCCAGTGGCGAGGACGATGGACCCCGACAGAGCATCCCCCCGGTTCGAGGACGACGGACCCCAACAGATCATTGCCCCGGTTCTAGGACAACGGACCCCAACAGATCATCATTTTTTAGACGAGGGCGACAGACGCTGGAAAGATCATCCCTCCCTGGGGGCAGCGGGACGAGGGACCCCGACAGAGCATCCCACTGGGGCTGGTAGGACGACATATACCTACTGACCATCGCCTCCTAGGGCGAGGACGACGGACTCCAAAAAGTGTGTATTGACGAGAGGCAAGGACGACGGACTTAAAAGAGCATCGCCCGGGATGAGGGTGACAGAGCATCGCTTCTCCCAGGGGCGAGGGACGAAAACCCTTACAGAGCATCCCCCCGGTGCGAGGACAACGGACCATGACCACGACAGAGCATCTCCTTGGGACGAGGGCGACGGACGTAGAAAGATCATCCTCCTGGGGGCGTAGGAGCGGGGTCAGCGACAGAGCCTCCCCCTGGGGCGAGATTGACATATGCCTTGTTATCATCGCCCCGAGGCCGAGGGACGACGGACTCCAAAATGTATTGCCCTGGGGGCGAGGGCGTAGGGACCCCAACAGGTCATACCCCCAGGGGCGTAGGAGGACGGACACATCCCCAGATGAGCATCCTCCCTGGAGAGGAGGATGAAGGACTCGACAGAGCATCCCCTCCCGGGGCGAGGAGGACGATATCTCTATTGACCATCGCCCCGGGACCCCCGACAAGTCATATCCTTGGGGGCGAGGACGACAGACCCCTGACAGAGACTCCCCCAGGGCGAGGGACGATGGACCCTCGACAGAGCATCGCCGGGGCCGAGGACGACGGGACCCTGATTGATCATCCCCCAGTGCGATGATCGAGGGGACGCCGACATAGCCTTCCCCTGGGGCGAGGATGACGTATCCCTACTGACCATCGCCTGGGGTCGAGGGATCACGGACTCAAGAAAGTGTATTGCCTCGGGGACGCCGAAAGATCATCGCCGCGTGGGCGATGATGACGGTACCCGACACATCATCTCCCCAAAGAGGGGATGACGGACCCTTACAGAGCATCCCCCCGGCGCGAGGAAGACGGACCCCGACAGAGCATTGCCCCGGGTCGAGGGCAACAGACGCCGAAAGATCATCCTCCCGTGGGCGAGGACGATGTATCCCAACAGAGCCTCCCCCTGGGATGAGGATGCCATATCACTGCTGAGCATTGCCCCGGGGGTGAGGACGATGGACCCTGACAGAGCATCACCCCAGGGGCGAGAACGACCGTCACAGACACATGATCCTCCCGGGTGCGATGACGACGGACCCCGATAGGGCATCCCCCCAGGGTGAGGACAATGGGCCCTGACAGAGCATCTCCCCGGGACGAGGGCGACGGACGCTGCAAGATCATCCTCTGGGCGAGTAGGGACGTATCCGTACTGACCATCGCCCCCAGGAGCTGCAGGGATGACGGACCCTCGACAGTTCATCACAGGGTCGAGGGCGACACACCCCGACAGGCATCGCCCTTAGGGCCGAGGGACGCCGGACCACCTATTGTGGGCATTTCCGTGGGGCTGCAGGATGACAGACACCTACAGATCATCGTCCTGGGACGAGGGCCGTGGACCCTGAGAGAGCATCTCCGGGAGGTGACGGAGACGGACCCCTGACAGAGCAACGCCCCCCCGAGGACGAGGGAGGAGGAACCCGAGAGCATTGCCCCCGAGGTTGAGGGACGACGGACACTGACAAATGATTCTCACCGTGCGATGACGGGCGGATCCCGACATAAGGCATCTCGCTATGGGACAACAGACCCCGAGAGATCATCCCCTCGGGGGCGAGGAGGACATACCCCAACAAGGCATGCCCGTGGGGCAAGGACGACAGACCCCGAAAGAGCATCCCTCCGGGGTGAAGACTAAGGACCCCGACAGAGCATTGCACCGGAACGAGAATGACGGACGCCGTAAGATAATCCTCCCGGGGGCGAGTATGCCGTATCCTTACTGACCATCGCCCCGGGAGCGAGGACGATGGATCCCGGAAGTGTATTGCCCCGAGGACGAGGACGAGGGACCTCGACAGATCATCCCCCCGAGGGCGAGGATGACAGACCCTGACAGGGCATCGCCCCGGAGCCGACGACTTCGGACCCTGACAGAGCATCGCCACGGGACGCGGGCGATGGACCCTTACAGATCATCTTTATGGGGCGA
Organism: Luscinia megarhynchos; assembly: GCA_034336665.1. Taxonomy (NCBI): domain Eukaryota; kingdom Metazoa; phylum Chordata; class Aves; order Passeriformes; family Muscicapidae; genus Luscinia; species Luscinia megarhynchos. Next base: position 5,622,186 of record CM067584.1, read on the forward strand.
GGATGAGAGACCCCGACCGTGCATTGCCCCGGGGGAGAGGACGGCGGACACCGACAGATGATCCTTCTGGGTGCGATGACGAGAGACCCCGATAGGGCATCCCCCGGAGTGTGGACGACGGACCCCGAAAGAGCATCCCCCCGGGACCAGGGCGACAGACGCCGAAAGATCATCCTCCCATGGGCGATTATGACAGACCCTGACAAAGCATCTCCCCGGGATGAGGGCGACGGACGACGAAAGATCATCCTCCTGGGGGCGAAGACGGTGGACCCAGATAGAGCATGCCTCCGGTGAGAGGATGAGCGACCCCGACATAGCATCTCCCCAGGGGCAAGGAAGACGGACCACGACAGAGCATCCCCCCAGTGGCGAGGACGATGGACCCCGACAGAGCATCCCCCCGGTTCGAGGACGACGGACCCCAACAGATCATTGCCCCGGTTCTAGGACAACGGACCCCAACAGATCATCATTTTTAGACGAGGGCGACAGACGCTGAAAGATCATCCTCCCTGGGGCAAGGACGAGGGACCCCGACAGAGCATCCCACTGGGGCGAGGACGACATATACCTACTGACCATCGCTCCTAGGGCGAGGACGACGGACTCCAAAAGTGTATTGACGCAGAGGCAAGGACGACGGACCCCAAAAGAGCATCGCCCCGGGATGAGGGTGACAGAGCATCGCCCCAGGGGCGAGGACGAGAAACCCTTACAGAGCATCCCCCCGGTGCGAGGACAACGGACCATGACCACGACAGAGCATCTCCTTGGGACGAGGGCGACGGACGCAGAAAGATCATCCTCCTGGGGGCGAGGACGCGGGGCCGCGACAGAGCCTCCCCCTGGGGCGAGATTGACATATGCCTTGTTATCATCGCCCCGAGGCCGAGGACGACGGACTCCAAAAATGTATTGCCCTGGGGGCGAGGGCGAGGGACCCCAACAGGTCATGCCCCCAGGGGCGAGGAGGACGGACACATCCCCAGATGAGCATCCTCCCTGGAGAGGAGGATGAAGGACCCCGACAGAGCATCCCTCCGGGGGCGAGGAGGACGTATCTCTATTGACCATCGCCCCGGGACCCCGACAAGTCATATCCTTGGGGGCGAGGACGACAGACCCTGACAGAGACTCCCCCCAGGGCGAGGACGATGGACCTCGACAGAGCATCGCTTCGGGGCCGAGGACGACGGACCCTGATTGATCATCCCCCCAGTGCGATGACGAGGGACGCCGACATAGCCTTCCCCTGGGGCGAGGATGACGTATCCCTACTGACCATCGCCCCGGGGTCGAGGACGACGGACTCAAGAAAGTGTATTGCCTCGGGGACGCCGAAAGATCATCGCCGCGTGGGCGATGATGACGGTACCCGACATATCATCTCCCCAAAGAGGGGATGACGGACCCTTACAGAGCATCCCCCCGGCGCGAGGAAGACGGACCCCGACAGAGCATTGCCCCGGGTCGAGGGCAACAGACGCCGAAAGATCATCCTCCCGTGGGCGAGGACGATGTATCCCAACAGAGCCTCCCCCTGGGATGAGGATGCCATATCACTGCTGAGCATTGCCCCGGGGGTGAGGACGATGGACCCTGACAGAGCATCGCCCCGGGGGAAGGACGACGTACCCTTACAGAACATTCCCCCGGGGGCATGGATGACGGACCCAGACAGAGCATTCCCGTGAAGAGAGGACGACGGACCCCGACAGAGCATCGCTCCGGGACGAGGACGACAAACACTGACAGATCATCTTACCGGGGCGAGGAAGAGGGAGCCCGACAGAGCATTGGCCCGGGGTTGAGGACGACGGACACCGACAGATGATCCCCCCGTGTGCGATGATGAAAGACCCTAACAGGGCATGCCCCCCGGGGGCGAGGAGGACGGACACTTATAGAGCATCACCCTGGGGGCGAGGACGATGGACCCTGACAGATCATCCCCGGGGGACGAGGACGATGGACATTGACAGGACATCCTCCCGGGGCGACGGCGACAGATGCCGAAAGATCATCCTCCCAGGGGCGAGGACGGGGGACCCCGACAGAACATCCCACTGGGGCGAGGACGACGTATCTCTACTGACCATCACCCCGGGGGAGAGGACAACGGACCCCAAAAGTGTATTGCCCCAGGATTAGGGCGACGTATCCCGACAGGGCATCTCCCCGGGGCGAGGACGACGAACCCCGACAGAGCATCGCCCCAGGGGCGAGGACGACGGACCCCGACAGGGCATCCCCATTGGGCGAGGACGACAGACCCTGACAGAGCATTGCCCCGGGACGAGCGTGACAAACCCTGACAGATCATCTTCCTGGGGCAAGGATGAGAGACCCCGACAGAGCATCGCCCCAGGGGCAAGGACGACGGACGTGGACCAATTATCCCCCTGGTGCGAGGACGACAAACGCCGACAGAGCATCCCTTCGGGTCGAGGGCGACGGACGCCGAAAGGTCATCCTTCTGGGGGCGAGGAAGAAGGACGCTGACAGAGCCTTCCCCTGGGGCGAGGACGACGTATCGCTACTGACCATCAGCCTCGGGGGGGAGGATGACGGACCTTGAAAGTGTATTGCCCCAGGGGCGAAGACGACGGAACCAGACAGGGCATCCCCGGGGACGAGGACATCGGACCTTGAGAGAACATTGCCCCGGGGGCAAGTACGATGAACCCAGAGTGGGCATCCCCGGGGACGAGGACGACGGACCCCGACAGAGCATCCGTCTGGGGCAAGGATGATGGACCCCGACAGAGCATGCCCCCGGTTCGACGATGACGGATCCTGACAGAACATCCCCCCGGGGCGAGGACGATGCACCCCGACAGAGCATTGCCCCAGGGGCGAGGATGAGGGACCTAGACAGAGCACCCCTCCGGGTGCATGGACAATGTACCCCGAGAGACCATACCCCGGGATGAGGGCGATGGATGCCGAAAGATCGTCGCCCTGGGGGCGAGGACGACTGACCCCGACAGGGCATCCTTCCAGGGTGATGACGAGGGTCCCCGACAGAGCATCACCCAGGGACGAGGGCGACGGACGCCTCAAGATCATCCTCCCGGGGGCGAATATGACTTATCCCTACTGACCATCGCCCCGGGAGTGAGAACGACGGCCCTCGAAAGCGTATTGCCCCGGGGGTGAGGATGACGGACCGTGACAGAGCATCTCCCCGGGACGATCGCAACGGACCCTGACAGATCATTGCCTCGGGGGCGAGGACGAGAGACCTCGACAGATCATGTCCCCGGGGGCGAGGATGACAGACACCGACAAATGATCCTGTCGGGTGTGAAGATGAAAAACACCAACAGGGCAGCCCCATGGGGTAATGACGACAGACCCCGACAGAGCATCACTCCGGGGGCGAAGACGACGGACCCTGACAGAGCATCCTCCTGGAGCGAGGGCGACGGACCGCTACACAGCATCCCCCCGGGACGAGCGCAAAGGACCCTGACAGATCATCGCCCAGATGCAATGACAACGGACCCTGACAGAGCATCTTCCTGGGGGCATGGACGACGGACCCCAACAGAGCATCCCTTCAGGGCGAGGACTAAGGTTCCTGACAGAGCATCGCCCCGGGACGAGAGCCACGGACGCTGGAAGATCATCCTCCTGGGGGCGAGTATGCCACATCCCTACTGACCATTGCCCCTGAAGCGAGGACGACGGATCCTGGAAGTTTATTGCCCCGGGGGCGAGGACGACGCACCTTGACAGATCATCCCGCCGAGGGCGAGGACGACAGACCCTGAAAGGGCATCGCCCCAGGGCCGATGAGGTCGGACTTTGACAGAACATCGCCTCGGGACGAGGGCGAAGGACAATGACAGATCATCTTCCCAGGGTGAGGACGAGGGACCCCGACAGGGCATTGCCCCAGGGTTGAGGACAACATACACCTACAGCTAATCCTTCCGGGTGCGATGATGAGATACCCCGAGAGGGCATCCCCCCGGGACGAGGGTGACGGATGCCGAAAGACCATCCTCCTGGGGGCAAGGATGACAGACTCCGACTGAGCATCACTCCGATGGCGAGGACAAGGGACCCCGACAGAGCATCGCTCCGGGGATGAGGACGACGGACACCGACAAATGATCCTCCCGGGTGCGATGCTGATGGACCCCAACAGGGCATCTCCCCGAGGCGAGGACAATAGACCCCGACAGAGCATCGTCCCGGGGGCGAGGACAGTGGACTCATACAGGGCATCCCTGTTGTGCAAGGTTGACAGACCCCAACAGAGCATTGCCCCGGGGCGTGGACAACGGACCCCAACAGAGCATCGACACGGGACGAAGGCAACAGATCCTGACAGAGCATCACCCTGGGACGAGGGCGATGGACCCTGACGGAGCATCCCCGGGAGACGAAGGAGACGGCCCTGACAGAGCATCGCCCCGAGGGCTAGGACGAGGGACACCGACAGAGCATTGCACGGGGTTGAGGACGATGGACACCGAAAAATGATCCTCCCGGGTGCGATGACGATGGACCCCGACAAGGCATCGCCCCATTTCGAGGACGACAGACTCCGACAGATCATCCCGTCGGGGGCCAGGAGGACGGACCCTGACAGGGCATCCCCGTGGGGCGAGGACGATAGACCCTGACAGAGCATCCCTTCGGAGCAAAAACGAGGGTCCCCGACAGAGCATCGCCACTGGACGAGGGCAACAAACACCGCAAGATCATCCTATCGGGGCGAGTACGACGTACCATACTGACCATCACCCCAGGAGCGAGGAAGACGGACCCTGAAAGTGTATTGCCCCAGGGGCGAGGATGAGGGACCCCGACAGATCATCCCTTCGAGCCGATGACGACGGACCCTGACAGGGCATCGCCCTGGTAACGAGGACAACGGACCCTGACAGAGCATCCTCCTGAGGCGAAGACGACACACCCCATCAGAACATTGCCCTGGGGTGAGGAGGTCGGACCCCGACAGGGCATCCCCGTGAGGAGAGGACGACAGACTCCTATCGAACATCGCCTCGGGGGAGAGGACAACAGACCCCAAAAGTGTATTGCCCCAGGGGCAAGGATGACAAACCCCGACAGAGCATCGCCCCGGAATGAGGGTGACGGACCCAGACAGAGGATCGCCCTGGGGCGAGGGCGATGGACCCTGACAGAGCATCCCTGGGAGACGAGCGAGACGGACCCTGACAGACAATCGGCCTGGGGGCGAGGACAAGGGACCCCGACAGAGCATTGCCCCGGGGTAGAGGACGACGAACACCGACAAATGATCCTCCCGGGTAACGAGGACAACAGACCCTGACAGAGCATCCCCCCAGGGCGAGGACGACACACTCCGACAGAGCATCGCCCCAAGGCCGAATACGTCGGAGCCCGCCAGGTCTTCCCCCCAAGGTGAGGAAGACAGACCCCGACAGAGCATCGCCCTAGGGGCGAGGATGAAGGACCCCGTCAGAGCATTGCCCCGGGGTTGAGGACGACAGACACCGAGAAATGATCCTCCAGGGTGCAAGCAGCGCAGCGGCAGCAGCTCACCGATGGGGAGGGGAGATGTCTAGCTAGACAAAACAAACCCTCCAGGCATGAGCAGCACACGATTGTGGATGTAAAGCACTGCAACATCACCCCAGGACAGGGGATGAGCCTCCCCCCAGGGGCAAGGACGACAGACACCGACAGCGCTTTCCCCTCCCCACCAAAAGGCGACAAAGACAGCACAGCATGCCAAAGGTAAGGCGGATGGAGAGCACAGTGCCCTCCCAAAATCGGAGGGGGTCGGACACCACCCCGGCTCAACAAAGCTAAGGACAGACAAGCACCGGGGCAGCGAGAGACCGCGCCGGCCCCACAAATTGGAGGGATCTGGCCATCACCCCGGTTCAACAAAGCTAAGGCCAAAATAAAATAGGCAAAAATCACAACAAGTTCTGTGCCTGGTCTTTACTCTAGCAACGAGTCCCTGGCCACCCAAACCAAGCTCAAAGCTCCCCCCACCCCATGAAGAGGAGGACGGAGACCTTCAGCCGGGAAGGGAGCTCGGGGGGCCCAGGGATGTCTTCCTCCTCCCTGGGCGGTCCTGGGTGGTTTCGGGCCTCTCCTGTGGGGAATGGCAGGGCTGGAGGTCTCTGGCCGTGTCACACTAGGGCATGGCGGGGCTGGAGGTTCTCTGGCCCTGTCACACCGGGGGATGCTCAGGGCTGGGGTTCTGTGGCCGTGTCATACCGGGGATGCTCGGGGCGCTCATCCCAGGGTGAGAGGGACAGAAACCCTGCCGTGTCCCCAGAGGGATGAAGACCCCACCCCCAAGGGAGAGGGACAGAAACCCCCCGGCCACCTCGAGCATTTCCCAGACCCAGGGGGATGGATACCCTTGAGCAGCACTGGGTGCTGGCCCAGATAAAACTGGCCCAAATCAAACTTTTATCAGCCAGAAATGCTTTAGCAGTGAGATTTCCTTTCCACAGGCCCCGCTGTGTCACGATGGACGCTCGGTTCCGTGAGGTCCTGGAGTGTCACAACGCTGCCCTTGGTTCCACCAGGCCCTACTGTGTCCTAAGAGAGCCTTGGGTCTGTGAGATTCTGTAGGAATTCAAAATGCAAGGAATTCTCTCGACATTGGGCCTGTCAATCAAAGTCTAGAAAAGAACACAGGATTTGGCCGGAGCCTCAGGAAATGCTTCCAACTTAGGTGATAGAAGCAAAAATGTAGATTAAAGCAGAGATGTATTTAGGTGAGAAAAGTTTAGCTGTAGATTTTATGATTAAAAAAAGAATAAAATTAGTCGAAGATGTGATAAAAAGTCTTAGACTAGGTCTGTGTGCCAGAACAGGATTGGCTAAAAAAGTTCACACTGCAATTAGACAAAACTTTAGGATTGAATTAGAAACATAAATGTCTTTGTTGGCAGTGTGGTTTTGGTGAATAAATCCTGAAAAGACCTTGTAGCCATAAGTGTTGCAACTTCTCGTCACGCTGTCGACACTTGTCGACTCTAGAAATGGGGCATGGACACCCAGAGACCCCTTCCTCTGCTTCTTGCAGTGCCGGAAGGGGCCCAGGAGAGCTGTGGAGGGACTGGGAGTGCCCGGAGCTGCTCCCAAAATCCCGGTGTGACCCTGGGCCCAGCCCCACCCGGCCCTCACACCTGCCCCTCCCACCCCGTGCCCAAGCCACGCCCCTTTTATGCTCTTTCTCCTTCTGACCAATCAGAACGCTCGGTCACGCTGTGGCCACGCCTCCCCTATGTGTCATCACAATGAGCAACGCTGGGTACTCCGCCCCCACGTTTGTTTCTGGGCTTCTTTTGGCTGTGTTTGAAAGTGGCGGGGCTTAGTCTGGGTATATAAAGAGCCCCGCTGGCTCAAGACCTCAGCAGCGAAGGCGACGGAAAGAGGAGGAGGGGCCCCTGGGAGAGGAGCCCCGAGCATCTCACCGGGAGGAGACCCACAGAGCAGGCGAAGATTTGATCTCCACCATCTGCCCGGCAACGAAGGGTGCGGAGACCCCACCCGTCACTCTGCTCCATGGAGACCTCAGAGCCTACACCGTGATGAGCACAGATCACCCGGCCCCCCTCCATGGTGGAGGAAGGGTGACCTGACACCCCTGCCCCACACACATATTTCCACGCAGGATAACGATGGTGACACCCCGCTCCCCGGTCCTCTCATTGGGGTGAGGAGGGTGGAAACTGACCGTGCATCCCCCCGGGGGCCAGGACGATGGACACATGGTGAAGACGACAGACCCTGACAGAGCATCGCCTTGGGGCGAGTACGATGGAGACACCGCTCCCCAGCACTATTTGGTGCTTCCCCGGAACAAGCAGGCGCCCCTGGCCCGCCAAAGGTGTGGTGGACAGAGACCACCCGTGCCCTCTGTGTTGCAGAGAAGGAGGATGGACATGACCTGACCACTCATTCCCACAAAAAACGAGGGCGAAGATGATCCTGACCCCCTATAGCGAAGGAGCGGCAACCAAGGGCACAGAGACCCCACCAGAGACTGCTCCGCTCCACGGAGACCATCCCAACTCACCCAAGGTATGCACCGAGACCACCTGGACCCTTCCCCAGTAATGGGAAGTGGGCGGAGATGTCCTGACCAACCCCACCATCCGCACACAGGAAGGATGGAGACGACGAGACACCCCGATCCTCCCTCGGGGCGAGGAGGGTTGTCACTGAGAGAGCATCGCACCAGAGCAAGGACGACAGACCCTGACAGAGCATCCTTCCGGGACAAAGGACCCAAACATAATATCCAGCCAAGTGGAGGAGGAGGGACCCCGATAGATCATTCCCTAGGAAACGAGGGTGAGGGACCCCGACAGAGCATCCCCTTGGGGATGAGGGCGACGGACCCACACTGAACATCACCCCGGGGGCGTGGGCGAACGGCCCTGAGAGAACATCCCACCGGGATGAGGGCGACAGATGCCAAAAGATCATCACTGTAGGGGCGAGGATGACGTACCCCGTCAGATGATCCCCCCAAGGCGATGATGATGCAACCCGACAAAGCATAGCCCCGGGGCCGAGAACGTTGGACGCTGACAGAGCATCGCCCCGGGACGTGGGTGACGTCATTTTCCGGGGCGAGGACAAGGGACCCCGACAGGGCAATACCCCAAGGCGAGGACGACAGACACCGACCGAGCATCCGCCCGGGACGAGGGAGACAGACGCTGAAAGATCATTCTCCCGGGGGCGAGGACGACAGACCCCAACAGAGCATGGCCCCTAGGGTGAGGACGATGGACCCGGAAAAAGCATTGCCTCGGGGTGGAGGATGACGGACACCGACAAATGATCCTTCTGGGTGCGATGACGACGGACCCCAACAGAGCATAGTCCCGGCACGAGGGCGACGGACCCTGACATAGCATCGCCCTGGGACGAGGGTGATGGACCCTGACAGTACATCCCCGGGAGACGAGGGATATGGACCCTGATAGAGCATCGCCCCGAGGGCGATGACTAAGACAAGGGACCCCGACAGAGCATTGCCCAGGGGTTGAGGACGACGACACCGACAAATCATCTTTTCAGGTGCGATGACGAGGGACCCCGATAAGGCATCTCCCCAAGGCGAGGACGAGGGACCCCGACACAGCATCGCCACGGGGGCAAGGATGACGGAACGCCACAGGGCATCCCCAGGGGCAAGGTCGACACACCCTGACAGAGCATCGTCCCGAGGCCAAGGACATCGGACCCCGACAGAGCATCCCCGTGGGGCGAGGACCACAGATCCCTACAGAGCATCGGCCCCGGGGGCGAGGACAATGGACTCTGAAAGTGTATTGCCCTGGGGGCGAGGACAATGGACTCTGAAAGTGTATTGCCCTGGGGGCGAGGACGACGGACCCTGACAGAGCATTTCCGGGAGATGAGGGAGACTGACCCTGACAGAGCATCGCCCCGGGGGTGAGGACGAGGGTCCCCGACAGGGCATCACCTCAGGATGAGGGCAACGGACGCCGCAACATCTTCCTCTCGGGGGCGAGGATGATGGACTCCGATAGAACATCGCCCAGGGGGCGAGGACGACGTATCCCTACTGAACATCGCCTCGGGGGCGAGGACGACAGACCCTGAAAGTGTATTGCCCCGGGGCAAAGAAGACGAAGCCTAAAAGAGCATCGCCTTGTGACGAGGGCGACGGAACCCGACAGAGCATTTACCCGGGGGTGAGGACAACGGACACCGACAGATGATCATCCCGGGTGCGATGATGACGGACCCCGACAGGGCATCTCCCCGGGGCGAGTACGACGGACCCCGACAGATCATCGCCCCCGGGGCGAAGACGACGGACGCCAACAGAACATCCCTTCTGGGGCCGAAGATGTCGGATCCAGGCAGAGCATCACCCCAAGGCAACTGCATACAGGGACAGAACATCCCCCAGGGTGAGGGCAGATACGGGCGTGTCTTGGTTTAGGGCAAATTAGGGGAAGAATCTCCAAAAGTAACACCTTAAGCAACACACTCTCCAAACTCTTCCTCCTCCCACCACCGGCTTCGAGAAGATTTTTCTCAGAGGAAAATTCGAAAAAACTTATTTATTTAGCAAACACACAGAAAAATCTCGCCCCAACGCAAGAAAAAAACAGCCACGGGTGACGCAGCAAACTTCACTTGTCCGAGTGGATATACAGCCTCAGGACGTCTCTGGTGCCGGGGAGGGCAGAAACACGTATTTCTTTTCACGAGCAGGTGCCCGGCGTTTCTTCATGTTTCAGGTCGTCCAGGATCAGGTTCACGTGGTATTCCTAGCTAATAAGGGAAGGAAAAATAAAGCGAAGCAGCCTAAGCAAAGTGGGGAGCAGAAGCAGCTGCTAAGCAAGCAGAAGCAGCTAAAAGCAACCGAACCGCGCAGGGGGGAGAGGGGGCAGCAGCTTGCAAGCAGCGCAGCGGCAGCAGCTCACCGATGGGGAGGGGCGATGTCTAGCTAGACAAAACAAATCCTCCAGGCATGAGCAGCACACGATTGTGGATGTAAAGCACTGCAACATCACCCCAGGACAGGGGGTGAGCCTCCCCTCTGGGACAAGGACGACGGACACCGACAGCGTTTTCCCCTCCCCGCCAACAGGCGACAAAGACAGCACAGCATGCCAAAGGTAAGGTGGATGGAGAGCACAGTGGCCTCCGAAAATCGGAGGGGGTCGGACACCACCCTGGCTCAACAAAACTAAGGACAGACAAGCACCGGGGCAGCGAGGGACCGTGCCAGCCCTCCAAATCAGAGGGGTCTGGCCATCGCCCCGGTTCGAAAAAGCTAAGGCCAAAATAAAATTGTCAAAAATCACATCAAGTGCTGTGCCTGGTCTTTACTCTCGCAACGACACCCTCGCCACCCAAACCAAGCTCAAAGTCCCCCCCACCCCATAACGAGGACAGAGACCCTCAGCCGGGCAGGGAGCGCGGGGGGCCCAGGGATGTCGCCGGCCCCTTCCTCCCTGGGCGGTCCTGGGGGGTTTCGGGCCTCTCCTGAAGGGAATGGCAGGGCTGGAGGTCTCTGGCCGAGTCACACTAGGGCATGGCGAGGGCTGGGGGGTCTCTGGTCATGTCACACCGGGGGATGCTCAGGGCTGGGGGTCACTGGATGTGTCACACCAGGGGATGCTCAGGGCGCTCATCACAGGGTGATAGGGACGGAGACCCTGCCGTGTCCCCAGAGGGATGAAGACCCCACCCCCAAGGAAGAGGGGCAGAAACCCCCTGGCCCCCTCGAGCATTTCCCAGACCCAGAGGGATGGATACCCTTGAGCATCCCTGAATGCTGGCCCAGATCAAACTGGCCCAAATCAAACTTTTATCAGCCAGAAATGCTTTGGCAGTGAGATTTTCTTTTCCCCAGGCCCCGCTGTGTCACGATGGACGCTCGGTTCCGTGAGGTTCTGGGGTGTCACAACACTGCCCTTGGTTCCGCCAGGCCCTACTGTGTCCTAAGAGAGCCTCGGGTCTGTGAGATTCTGTTGGAATTCAAAATGCAAGGAATTCTCACAACATTGGGCCTGTCAATCAAAGTCTAGAAAAGAATACAGGATTTGACGTGAGGCCTCATGAAATGCTTCCAACTTAGGTGCTAGAAGTAAAAATGTAGATTAAAGCAGAGATGTATTTAGGTGAGAAAAGTTTAGCTGTAGATTTTATGATAAAAAAAAGAATAAAATTAGTCGCAGATGTGACAAAAAGTCTTAGACTAGGTCTGTGTGCCAGAACAGGATTGGCTATGGGTATATAAAGAGCCCCACTGGCCCGGGTCCTCAGCAGCGACAGCGGCGGAAAGAGGAGGAGGGATCCCTGGGAGAGGAGCCGTGAGCAGTGCACCAGGTGGAGACCCAAGGAGCGGGCGGAGATCCATTCTGCGCCGTCTGCCCGGCAACGAAAAGTGCAGAGACCCCACCTGGGAGCGAGGACGACGGACCGAGACATACCATTCCCCTTGCGGGCAAGGACAGTGGACCCCTGAAGAGTATCCTTCAAGGGAGAGGATGAGGGACCCCGAGAGATCATGCTCCACAGGGCGAGGACGACGGACCCTGACAGAGCATCTTCCTGGGACGAGGGCAACGGACGCCGAAAGATCATCCTCCCGAGGGTGAGGATGCGGGATCGTGACATAGCCTCCCGCTGGGGCGAGGACTACATACCCTTACCGACCATCGCCCCGGGGCTGAGGACGAGTGTTGTAATTCG
>CM067584.1:5634507-5714507 GCA_034336665.1 Luscinia megarhynchos
TTTCACTGGGCTCTGATCTCAAACTCCTCTATCCCAAAATCTGCTCCAGGGAGACACCAGAACCAACTCCACTCCATTCCCTGCAAGTATCCCAAACTCCTCGAATACTCCGCCCCAAAACACTGACCCGTTCCCAAGCTTCAGCCCTGTGATCCCATCATCCCAAACAACCCCAAGCCTGCCTGCACAAACACCTGTCCCCGTGACCACCTGCCCTGGAGATCCTGTGGGAGGATCTTGATCCTAAATCCGATCTCTAGGAGCCGGGATTTGGGGAATTGGGGTTTTGGATGGGAACAGGAAGCCTAGATGGAGGGGAGCTCTAGATGTATTCTGGATGGGAGTAGGTAGATTTGAGATGGGATTTTGGAAAAGGAGTTGGAGTGGAACTCTGGGGATTTGGAGATGGGGAACTGGGGATTTTAGAAAGGAATCAGATAGATTTTGGGATGGGATTTTGGGATTTTGAGATGGGAGTTTGGCAGTTTGTAAGGAGTTTGGGATGGATTTTGGGATGCCAGTGGATTTGGGTTTTAAGTTTTAAAAAGTTTGCATGGAGTTTGGGATGGACTTGGGATGAGTGTGGATTTTGGGATGGCACACAACTCATCTCCCTCCCATCTCCACCACCCCAGCCTGGCCACACCCTCACTGTGCTGTTCATCTCTGCTCTGACTTCAAACCTGCACAGCCCACCCCCACCCCAAATCCTGCCTGCCCCACCAAATTCCCCAAATTCCCACTCACTTCCTGGCAGTTTCTCAGGTTGTCCACCACGGGCAGGAACATCTTCCCTGTCCTGCTTTCTCCTCGGGCGCCCTGGCCTCCGGCACCACAAAGGAAGAAGCCAGCGTAGATGATGTCGTGGTTGTTCGCAAAAGGCAGCAAAACCTCCTGGGGATTCTCTGGGATGGCAGGAGGTGCCCATGGCCAGCAGGAATTAAAAAGAAAAACCCTCAAATCCAGCCCCAAAAATTGGGAGATTATTGGAGAAAGAAGTGCTTGAAAGTGCCAAAGGAATGCTGGAGGTGGGAAATGCAGCAAAATCTCCTTGGGATTTCTTGGGATGGTAGAAAAGTCGGCAGATCAGCTAGAATTTTAAAGAACAACTCTGAATCCAGCCCTCCAAAATTTGTAGGAGATTATTGGAGTTAGAAGTGCTTAAGCTTCAAAGGAATGTGCTGGGTGGGGAAATGCAGCAAAACCCTCTCCTGGAATTCTGACCTTCTGGGATGGCGGAGGTGCTCCATGGCCAGCAGGAAATTTTTAAAAACAAATCATATCCAGCCCCAAAAAACTGGTGGTTATTTGAGTTAGAAGTGTTGAAAGTTAAAGGAATGTGCTGGCCTGTATCTGGGAGGAAAAAGAGCTTTGTTGAGGTCAGGAATGAGTTTTGTGGGAGCAGAACTGGAATGAGACAGTGGGGGACACAGCCAGCAGCTCCTGCTTTGGGTGGTCCCAGGCTCTGGGCCAGGGTTTATTCTGTGGCTCCATCCGGCTGAACCGTATGCTTCATCCGAAAGTGATCCGAGGTTTGGTCCTGGTTTCACTCCATGTTTCATCCTGTTTATTTCATGGTCAACCTGGCTTATCCTACAAGCATTCCAACGCTTTTATTCCATGCTCATCCCAAAGTTCGCCCATGCTCATCCTGGTTGAGCTTTGTTAACTTTGGTTTGACCGGCGTTTCATCCTGTTTTATCCCCATGCCTATTCCAGCCATCCCACGACTATCCTAAGTAGTTTATTCCATGTTTTAACTGAAGCATTTCCTGGTTTATCCGCCAAGCTTTTATCCCATTCTCATCCTGGGCTTTTATCCCATTCATCCCAAAGCGCATTTTCCCACAGCCTGGAGATCCATTGTGTGAACTCCAGGAAAGAGCCGGACGTCCCCGGTGTCTCTCGGTCAACTCAAAGCCTCCTGCTGATCCTTTTCCAGCAGAGAAACCCCGCAGACCCAAGCTCCAGCCCCAAACCCGTGGGAATCCCCAGGCTGTACTCTGATAGGTCCTCGTGACAGAGGGAGGTCCAGGTGAAAAACGCGTAGCGATCGCCTGTGCATCGTCAAGGGTAGTCCTCTCCACCCGCAGCCGCTGATGCTCTATCAAAGCACCCGCCCAAATTCCAACAACAAGCACCACCTATGGTTATGGATTTTTTCCTATCTGCTGTTATATAGATGCGGCCAGAAGTGTGGGATTCTGTCCCCATCTGCCGCGAGCCGGGTAGCAGCGGGACTCATCCTGGGCATATATCTGTCTGCGGGGCTTAAAGTGAACGGCTGGGCAATCATCTTGGTCTTTCCACAGCCCATCCTCCCTCCAGGAGATTCTGCTACTGGCCAGCTTTTAAACCGCTGGGCAATCATCTTTATCTTTCCACAGCTCATCCTCCTCCAGGAGATATCTCCGTTCATGCGTCAGTGTTCCAGGGCATGACTGATAAAATTACACTATCCTACTCAGTAGATATTCACATGCCAAACATTTCCTGTTCCAGCTATAAAACTTGAGATTTCTGGATAGTGCAGGTACTCTTCCTTTTCCATCATTCCAGAGGAAAACCAGACCCTTCAATATCATCCTGACCTTCAGAGGAAACTGCACCTCCTTCTACAGGGAGCACTGCTCCAAAGGAACCACACACTGCCACTGCAGGGAGGATGCAGCCACCATTGAATGGGACTGCTGCCAACATCTCTGCCTGACTGACAGGCAGTCAGCTTGGGATTCTGACTCTGCAGCTTGGGGATTGTTCTTCTAATACTGTATTTCTATTTTAATTTTCCTAGTAAAAACTGCTATTCTCAATTCCCACCTCTTGCCCGGACAGCCCCTTTTGCTAATTTCAAAAATTATAATGATAATTGAGGAGGGGGTTTACATTCTCCATTTCGCTGAGAATCTTCTGTATTTTACTGGCAGACACCTGTCCTTCAAACCAAGACAGCATTCATTACAGCACTTTATCACTCTTCTGTGAAAACTTTTTCCCCTCTATATCCAACTTGTATCTCCCCAGATTAAGGCTAGGTCTCCTGTTCTGTGAGGTTGCCTGGAGAAAAGAGACCAACCCCAAACTGACCAGCCACCTTTCAGGAAGTTGTAAAGAGTGATGTATGTCACCCCTGAGTCTCCTTTCTCCAGGCTGAACACTCCCAACCCCTCAGTTGTTCCTCACAGATTTTGTGTTCCAGACCCTCCCTTCCGGGACATACTCCTAAAGTTACCCTCCTAACTCTTCTGTGTTGGGAGAGTCTTGAGTAGGTGGGTCTCTGAATTCTTCAGGAGAGAAATCAGAGTGCAGGATTGAATAACTTTAGAGGAGTTCTGACACTTTTAATGAGTAAAAGGTCAAACCTGCAGCAGGAAAGCAAGTTTCCAATGAAGGTTGAAACATACTGGTATCTTCAGTGAGGCCCAGGCTCGCAAAGTTGCAGACAGGACTTGAAGATATAATAGAAAGCCATAGTAAAGAATATTGCCGACATTTCTTAGACAGAACACGACAGAGTGTGGCGACATAGTGTTACACGTAACCTTAGTGCCAAGAAACCAGAATGCTAACAGGTTAAAGAGAAGGGATTTGAGCTTGCATCTTTAGCTTGGAGAAATCCTATAAGAGTTTTGTACTTGGGAGAGCGGGAATATTGCCATTCTGGCTTCTAGCCATTTGCTTATTGCTGCTTTCTTTTGCCATTGCTTTGCCATTGCTTTTTGCTATTACCAAGTTGAGACTGATGTGCTCCCTGCGAATAAGATGTGCTTTGTAACAAATAACCTTTAACCATTAGTTGCTTTGCTTATTTAAGATCACCTGACAAGTAAGAGCCCTCAGAGCCCGAGCAGGCTCAAGAGCCTGAGGCCTGGTGCCTTAGAGCACCCGGGGCTTGTAAGAGCCGCGTCCAAAGTTTCCTTCTGATCTGGCTCTCCCACGACTCATCAGAGATCAACTCAGGACCGCAACCACTCACCTGGACCTGAGTTCCTGACTCTATTGAGGTGGGTGGCCCAGGGACTGGCTCCAGGTGAATGCCTGGTGCTGCTGGTGACTGTTCAGGCTGTGCTCCTGGTGCTTGCCCAGACTGCCTGTGGCTGTGCCTGGTGCTGCCCAGACCGTCTGGTGCCTGTGCCGGTGCTGCCCTGACTGTCTAGGCTGCGCCTCCTCAGGGCAGTCGGCGGGACTGCTCTGTGCCGCTGCCTAGCACTGTCTAGGGTTGTGCTTGGTGCTAAGCAGTGGACTGTCTGCCAGTTTGGTGCTGCCCAGGACTGGCCCAGCCTGCCTGGCGCTGCCCAGACCGTCTGTGGCTGGGTGCCTGGTGCTGCCCAGGCTGCCCGTGGCTGTGCCTGGTGCTGCCCAGGGACCGGGTTCGTGCCGTGCCCCGGCTCCCTGCCCAGACTGGTGTCTGTGGCTGTGCCTGGTGCTGCCCAGGACTGTCTGTGGCTGTGCCTCCTGGCTCTGCCCAGGACTGTCTGTGCCTGTGCTGGTGCTGCCCAGGACCGTCTGTGGCTGCGCCTGGTGCTGCCCAGCTTCTGCCCGTGGCCAGTTTGTGCTGCCTAGGACTGTCTACAGTTTGGTGTAAGGTCGGACTGTCTAGGGAGCAGCCTGTGCTGCCATGGACTG
Organism: Luscinia megarhynchos; assembly: GCA_034336665.1. Lineage (NCBI taxonomy): Eukaryota > Metazoa > Chordata > Aves > Passeriformes > Muscicapidae > Luscinia > Luscinia megarhynchos. The sequence continues at coordinate 5,639,134 of CM067584.1, forward strand.
TCTGGTGGCCGGGTGCCTGGTTCTGCCCAGGACCGTCTGTGGCTGTGCCTGGTGCCGCCCAGGACCGTCTGTGGCTGTGCCTGGTGCTTGCCCAGGACTGTCTGTGGCTGTGCCTGGTGCTGCCATGGACTGTCTGTGGTTGTGCCTGGTGCTGCCATGGACTGCCCAGCTGTGCACGCCCAAGGACTGTCTAGGGGAGCCCAAAGTCTCTAGGCAGCAAGATCAGTCTGGGACAGTTTGAAGGTCAGCACCAGTTCAGAAGCCAGCCTGGTGCTGCCCAGCACTGTCTGTGGCTGTGCTGGTGTGCTGCTAAGGGACTGTCTGTGGCTGTGCCTGGTGCTGCCATGCATCATTTAAGCAGTTTGTAAGGCTCTAGGACTATTCAGGAAGCAGTCTGTCCCACAGGACCGGTCTGTGGCTGCAAGAAGCAAGGCAGTGGACTAGTCTAGGAGCTGCCCTGCTTGACTGTCTAGGCTAGCTTGGTGGCTGCCCAGGACTGCTCCAGGGAGCAGCTTGGTGCTTGCCCAGGGACTGTCTAGCTGTGCTTCTGCCATGCTGACTATTCCAGGCTGTGCTCTGTGCTGGGCCCAGGACTGTCTGGGGAGCAGTCCCAGCGCTCTAGGACTGTCAGGCTGTGCTGGAGTGCTGCCCACAATTGTCTGGCTTGTGCTTGGTGCTGCCCAGGACTGGGTCTGGTGGCTGTGCCTCGCATGCCCAGGGCTGCCCGCTGGGGCCAAAGCCTGGTGCTTGCCCAGACTGTCTGTGGCTGTGCCCAAGGCCCAGGAACGCCTGGTGGCCGTGCTGGAAAAGCTGCCCAGGACTGTTCAGGCTGTGCCTGGTGCTGCCCAGGACTGTCTGTGGCTGTGCCTGGTGCTGCCATGGACTGTCTGGTGGCTGTGCCTCCCTGGTGCCTGCGGGACTGTCTGTAGCTGTGCCTAGGCCGCCCAGCACTGTTCGTAGCTGTGCTCTGTGCTGCCCAGCACTGTCTGTACAGCTGGTGCTGCCCAGGACTGTCTGTGCCTGTGCTGGTGCTGCCCAGACTGTCTGTGGCTGTGCCTGGTGCTGCCCAGGACCGTCTGTGGCTGTGCCCTGGTGCCGCCCAGCACTGTTCACAGAAGCTGTGCCTGGTGCTTGCCCAGACTGTCTGGTGGCCGTGCCCCAGCCGCCTGACCAACCTGCAGCCTGTGCCTGGTGCTGCCATGGACTGTCTACAGGCTGTGCCCTGGTGCCACTTTTGAGGGACTGTGTCTGTGCCTTTGTGCCTGGTGCTGCCCAGGACTGTTCAGGCTGTGCCTGTGCTGCTATGGACTGCTTCTCCAGTGGCTGTGCCTTGTGCCAGTCAGTGACTGCTCAGGCTGTGCTTGTGCTGCCTTAGGACTGTGTCTGTATTGTGCCTGGTGCTTGCCCAGGACTGCCTGTAATGCCCTGTAAGCGGTTTTAGGATCGCTCCCAGTAGTTTTAAAGCCCTGCCCAGGACCTTAGCTGTGCCTTGGAGTGCTGCCTAGCACTGTTCTGTGGCTAGTGCCTGGGTGCTTGCCCAGACCGTTCAGGCCAAAAGCTGGTGTTGCCTCAGCACTGTCTGTGGCTGCCCAGGCTGCCTTAGGGTTGTCTAGAATTTGTGCTTCTAGGTTATTCTAGGACCTGTCTGCATGCTTTTCAAGCACGAGGCTGTCTGTGCCTGTGTTGGTGCTGCCAAGTGGGACTGTCTGTGGCTGTGCCTGGTGCTGCCCAGGACTGTTCGTAGGCTGTGCCTTAAAGTGCCTTCAGCCAAGCAGCAAGCAGTGGGGTGCTGCTTGATGCATGCCCTGTCTCTTGCAATTTGTTTGTTCATATCTCTACACATAGTCCATAATTCTTCACCCTTTTGGCCAGAGGCCACTGTCTTGGAAAGGACTATAAAAGTGACTTTCTTGGAAGATGGTCTTTATGACCCCTTTCTCCCAGTCCACTTGAAGATGCATTATTAGACCTAATCTACATAGATGTGTCCTGTTCAGTAGCTACAGCTCATCCCTTCCTCTGTCTCTTAAAACTGAATGAGCAGCACATATTAACCTGTATTTGTCGTTTCTTTTACTGGAATGCAAAACCCTCGGTCTCTTTTCTTGTCTTTGGCACCCCTGGGGTGGAAGGAACCACCTCGCTCCCATGGGGTTTGGGATGGTGATGGTCAGCACCCCCACTTCTAGGACCTTTCTCCCTTTACAGTGGTGCCACAGCACTTCCACTGGAGGCTTTGGACGTGAGCGGATCACCAGGAAGGTAGTCAAGTGAGGCTCTTTCTACTCATGCCTCAGCCTGGGGCCTGCCAAGGGTTGGCTCAGTGGTGTGTCAAAGTCTACCAGTAATGTAGATAGGGGAACACTTTGGGGGAGGTGGGGGGGCACGAGCACCTGGGTCTGGGAGATTTTGGGATGGTGGAGAAAGCAGGTGGGAAAAGGAGAGCTGCAAAAGGGCTTCACCCACAGTGGGACTGGTTGTGGGATGGTCCCAAAGGGCTTTTGCCTACGAAATCTGCTCAAAGCAACCCTGAATGATCCCAACCTCTTCAACCCCACAAGGATCTTGCTGCTCTCAAGCAACCCTGGGGTCCCAAACTCTTCAACCCCACAAGGATCTGCTCAAAGCAACCCTGAACGATCCCAAACTCCTCTCAACCCCCACAAGGATTCTGTTTCAGCAACCTCTCTGGATCTCTAAACTCCTTTTTCTAATCTCATGATCCATTCCCCTGTAAGACTACAGATCCCAAAACCTAAAGTCCCACAGAAATCTGGCTCGTTCAATCCTGTGGAGGATCTCTAAACTCCTATAACCCCTACAAGGATTCTGTTTCTAAAACAATCTTCAGGAATATCCCAAACTCCTTCAACCCCCACATGATTCAAGCTCAAAACCAACTGGATATCCAAAGTCCCTCTAACCCCACACTAGATTCATTCCCTGCAAGACCAAGGTGATCCCAAAGTCCTTCCAAACTCCACAGAAATCTGCTCAAAACAATCCTGGGATGATCCCAATGGGCCTTCAAATCTCCATGGATCAAGCTCAAACAATCCTGAATGATCCCAAACTCTTCAATCCCACAAGGACTCCCAAAGCCTGCACCAACAACTTGAATGATCCCAAAGTCCTTCAACCCCACAAGGATCTGTTTCAAAACAACTTGATGATCCCATGGTTCTCAACTCCACAAGGGATCTGCTCTCGTGCAAACCCTGGAATGATCCCAAACCTTCAATCCACAAGGATTCATCTCAGGTGACTCCATCCCAAAGTCTCAAAACCCCACAGAAATCTGCTCAAAAACAATCCTGGATGATCCCAAACTCTTCAACCCCACATGATCTGCCTGAAAGGTCCCTGGAATGATCCTAAACTCTTCTAAACTCCTACAAGTGATCTAGTTTCAAAGCAACCTTGGGATGATCCTAAACTCTTTTCCAGAACCTCTACAAGGACTGCCCATGTCCTGATGATCCTAAACTCTTCAACTCCTACATTTGATCCATTCCCTGGGTAAGCACCACAGGATCCTAAAGTCCTAAAACCCCATAGAGGTCTGTTGCTCTAAACAACTTTGGATATGATCCTAATGGCTTTCCTTCTAAACTCTTATTAAAGGATCTGCTCAAAAGCAACTCTGAATGATCCCAACCTCTTCAACCCCACAAGGATCTGCTCAGCAATCCTAGAATGATCCCAAACTCCCTTCTCAACCCCCAGTCAAGGATCTGCTCAAAAACAACTCAGCTGATCTCTAAACTCTTCTGAACCTCTAATAAGGATCTAGCTCAAGCAAACCTGGAATGATCCTCTAAACTCTTCTAGTCCTGATCCATTCTCAAGACCAAGGCGATCCCAAAGTCCTAAACCCCACAGAAATCTGCTCAAAACAATCCTGATGATCCCAATGGCCTTCAACTCCACAAAAGGATCTGCTCAAAGTAACCCTGAACTATCCCAAACTCCTTCAACCCCACAAGGATCTGCTCAAGCAAATTCTGAATGATCCCAAACTCTTCAACCCCAATAAGATCTGCTCAGCAACCCTGAAATCCATCCCAAACTCCTTCAACCCCACACAAGGATCTGCTCAAAGCAACCCTGGAATGATCCCAAACTCCTTCAACCCCACAAGGATCTGCTCAAGCAAACCCTGAATGATCCCAAACTCTTCAATCCACAAGGATCCATTCCCTGCAAGACTGGCAGATCCCAAAGTCCTAAACCCTACAGAAATCTGTCAAAACAAATCCTGGGATGATCCCAGTTGCCTTAGCTCATTAGAGTCGTTGGGTATGATTCTAAAGTATTTAAAATCTCATTGCTGGAACCGCTTAAATAACTTTGGAAGGATCCTAAACTTTTCTAAACTCCCATTAAGGATCTACCAAAGCAAACCCTGAATGATCCCAACTCTTCAACCCCACAAGGATCTGCTCAAAGCAACCCTCTGGAATGATCCTAAACTCCTTCAACCCCACAAGGATCTGCTCAAACACCCTGGAATGATCCCAAACTCCCAACCCCACAAGGATCTGCTCAGCAACTTGAATGATCACAAAGTCCTTCAACCCCACAAGGACTTAATGTCCTGAATGATCCCAAACTCCTTCTCAACCCCACAAGGATCTGCTTCCTAAAAGCAACCTTGGAATGATCCTAAACTCTTCAACCCCACAAGTGATCTGCTCAAAGCAACCCTGAATGATCCCAAACTCCTTTCAATCCTACAAGGATCCATTCTGCAAGGTTCCACAGATCCCAAAGTCCAAACCCCCACAGAAATTCAAGCTCAAACAATCCTTGGGATGATCCCAATGGCCTTTCAACTCTATTAAGGATCTGCTCAAAGTAACTTGAATGATCCCAAACTCTTCAACCCCAGCCACATCTGGCGCTCAAAGCAACCCCTGGAATGATCCCAAACTCCTTCAACCCCACAAGGGACTGCTCAGCAAACCCTGGAATGATCCCAAAGTCCCTCCCAACCCCATGAATTTGCTCACAAATCTCTGAACTATCCCAAACTCCTTTCAACCCCACACAAGGATCTGCCTGTGTTTAAATCCTGGAGCTGATCCAAACTTCTAAACCCCTGACAAGGGATCTTGCTCTAAGTAAACTCTATTGATCCTAAACTCCTCCAACTCCCACACTGGATCCATTCACTGCAAGACCAGCAGATCCCAAAGTCCTTAAACCCCAGAGAAATCTGTTCAGGGTCAACTTGGATCATCCCAATGGCCTTCAACTCACAAGGATCTGTTAAAACAATCCCAAGTTCTGATCCTAAACTCTTCTAAACTCCTAAACGTAATCACATCCTGCAAGACTGGTGATCCCAAAGTCCTTAAACGCCACAGAAATCTGCTCAAACAATCCTGGATGATCCCAATGGCCTTCAACTCCAGCTAAGGATCTGCCTAGCAAACCTTGGAATGATCTCTAAACCTTTCTAATCCCACAAAGACTCCAGCTCAAAAGCTAAACCAAGATCCCACCCTTCAATCCCACAAGGATCCATTCCCGCACCCAAAGTGATCCCAAGTCCTAAACTCCCACAGAAATCTGCCTAAAACAACTCTGGGATGATCCCAATGGCCTTCAACTCCACAAGGATCTGCTCTCAGTAACCTTTGAATTATCCTGTCCCATGACCTGCTCAGCAAACCAAACATCCCAAACTCTTCTAACTCCACATTTGATCTATTCAACAAGTAATCAAGTGAACCCCAGTCCTAAACCTAGAGAAAATCTGTTCTAAAATAACTGTAGATCATCCCAATGGCCTCTAAACTCTATTAAGGGATTCCTGCCAAAACAACTCTGGAATGATCCCAAACTCCTTCAACTCAAACTAGACCCATCCCCACCTGGCATCCCAAAGTCCCAAACTACCAGAAAATCTTTCGCTCAAACAATCCTGATGATCCCACGGCCTTCAACTCACAAGGATCTGCTCAAAGCAAACCTTGGAAATGATCCTAAACTTCCTAATCCTACAAGGATCTGTCTAAAGTAAACCCTGAGGCCGATCCTCACAAACTCCTTCTTAATCCCACAAGGGATCTATTTCCTCCTGCAAGCACTGGGTTGCATCCCAAAGTCTCTAAACCCCACAGAAATCTGCTTCAAATGGTCTCTGATGATCCTAATGGCCTTCTCAACTCAGCTAAGGGGATTTGCTCAAAGCAACCTTGAAATGATCCCAAACTCCTTCAACCCCAAGGATCTGCTCAAAACAACTTGAGCTGATCCCAAACTCCTCAACCCCCACAAGTGATCCATTCACTAAAAGACTGGCAGATCCTTAAAAGTCCTTAAACCCCACAGAATCTGCTCAAAACAACTTGGATGATCCTGAAGTTGCCTTAAAAGCCCATTAGAGTCGCTGGGATGATCCCAAAGTGCCACCCCACAAGGAACCGGCCAAAATAACTTGGAATTGAGCAAGCAACTCTAAACTCCTATTAAGATTCTGTTTAAAATGAACTTTGAATTGATCCTAAAGTTTTAACTCTACAAGAGTCATTTTGGGATGATTACAAAGGCCTTCTTCAATTCTCATAGGGGAACTGTTCAAAACAAACTGAAATATCCCTAGTCCATTACTCCTATTAGAAATTCAGTTTTAAAATAAATACTTGGAATGACTAAGAAGTCTCTGTACCTCTATAGGAGTCATTTGGGACATCCTAAAGTCCCCTATAGGAATTCTTTTTCTGTAGCTCTATCCGACTCCAAAAACTTCCTATTCTAAAACTGCTCCACACTATTACCTCAGCATCATCCCCTAGGATCCCAAAACCCTAAAATTTTAAGTCTAAAATCATTGGGATCATCTTGTGATCCCAAACCCAAAATTCTGCTCCAAACATTTGTATTAACTCATTCTCCATCCCTATAGATCCCAAACTCTTCTCATCCTAAATAATCCACTCAACAGGACACTGACACCAACTCACTTCAACCTTGTGATCCCAAACCTAAATATCTGCACAAAAGCCCACCAGAATCAACCCTGTGGGATCTCAAACCTCAAAATTTGCCTTAAAACTATCGGGATCACCTCTGCTCCATCCCTATAGATGCCAAACCTCTTCATCCCAAATAACCAGGATTATCCCCTCTCCACCTCATGATCCCCAAAAATCTGCTCCAAAGCCATTGGGATGACCTTTCTTTCATCCCTGTTGTGGGATCCCAAAACCTAATGCCCCAAAGCTCCTCATTCTGCCTCCAGGCTCACAGCCTCTATGCACAGCTCCCTCATCCTTGCAGCCTTCTCCCGGCTCCGATCGGGAATTCCAGGCGTGAATTGTGGAATTCGAGGCGGTACCTGTTTCCCAGGGCTGTACCTCCTCTTCTGGGAGCCTGTCTCCTCCAAAGAGTTTTAAAGCAGGAGAGAGCACAGAGCAAACAGTAACACCTGGGAATGAACAGGGGTCTCAAAACTCCCTGAACTCCCCCTGAGCAGCCAGGAGGGGTTACTTACAAAAACCCCAGGATGGAAAAGGAATGAAGTCCCAGTTCCTCCTCCTAGCTGGACTTTTCTGGATTTCTAGAATATTTTTGTCATTTCTTTGGAACTATTTCAGTCATTTTGAACTATTTTGTCATTTTGAACTATTTTTGTCATTTTTGAACTATTTTTGTCATTTTTGGAACTATTTTTGGTTATTTTGAGTTTTGTTTTTGGAGCTCACTTCTCAAGCTCTTTTTTGAAACTCTTTGGAGCTCCTTTTGCACCTTTTTGGGAGCCTCTGCTTGAACCTTTTGAAAATTCTCTTTACCCTTGGAGCTGGTTTTGGGAGCTCTTTTCTCCTTTTCTCAGCCCTTTTTTCACCTCTCTGCAAGATCTTTCCTCATTTGAGCACGCTTTGTCTTTCTGGAGCCATTCCTGAATCCTTTGGAGCCTCATTTGTCCCTTTAGAGTTCTCCTTTTGGAGTTTCTTTTGTCCTTTGAACTATTTTTTACTTTCTGAACTCTTTTGAATTGATTTAGAATGCTTTTGTCCTTTTGAGCTCTTTTCAGAGTTCCCAACCTTTTGGAGTTGAGTTGTCCTTCTTTTTTTTTGAGCTCTTTTAGAGCTCCTTTCTTGACCTTCCTGCAGCTCTTTTTTTGGATCTCTTTTTCACCTTTTGGACCTATTTTGTACTTTTTTGGGAGTTTCTGTTTCATCTTTTGTGAGCTTCGATTTGTCCTTTCTGGGGAAACGATTTTTTTATTATTTAGGAGCTTAGTTTGCCCTCTAGAGCTCATTTGTCCCTTTCTGGGAGCTTCCATTTACACCTTTTAGAGCACCTTTGACCTTTGAGAGCCTCTTTCCCTCCTTTGGCAACCCTCTTTTGTCTTTTGCTCATTTTGACCTTGAGCTTTTTTTTTTTTCCTTTGTATTAGCTTTTTATGTTTTGTAACTACCTTTGACCTTTTGGGGCTCTTTTGACCTTGGGAGTGGGACGAGCAGCCAGAAACCCCACCTAGTTCCTTTCTCCGAAGCCTAAACCCCCAGCTCCTGCTCCCACATTCAATAATTATTTCCACTCCAGATCCTTTGGCTTTTCCTTTTTTCGCGTTTTTCCCAGCCCAAAGTGGGAGCTCGGAGGCTTTGTTGGGATGTGCTGGGAGTTACTCAAAATCTCAAATATTGAGGCAAAACATCTAGATTTAAAAGTCCTGGAATGGTAATTGGCTTTGGAGGCTGAATTAAGCAGCTGATTTTTCCAGGGAATCTGAGGGCCCCATGCCTGGGCAAGGGCTGCAATAGGACAGGGAGATGTTCCCTGCCCAAGTGGTGTTCCCAAAGTCCTGCCCTGCAGCTTGACCCTTTCTTTTTTCCCAGTCAGCACCACTAAACCCCCTAAAAAACAGAAAGCACCCCAGCTCTCCTGGAAAGTGAATGGGGAGAGGGGAGGAGGAGTGAGCAGTGAGATGAAGGGCTGAGTGTGACATCCTGTCACCCCTGTGCCTCACTCCCTCCCAAGTTGCTCCTCTAGATAGGTGTCCACCACCCCCAGCCCCAGGAAGTTGTCCTGTTCCAAACACCTGGTCCCGGGAAGTAGGAAAAAAGACAGGTTGGGAAAGGTTGGGAAGATCAGGCATGAAGTTTGCTCACTGTGGCTACTCAAGTGAGTCAGAGGTCACATACAGACACCCTAGTACAGTTCTGGGGAGACATCCAGGAGGGCAGGCACCAAACCCTTCCCAGGGGTACCCAGGGTGTCCCAGGTGTCTCAAACCCCTGCCCACAAGGTGTCCCCTAGGGTGTCCCCAGACTCCCAATAATGTGTCCAAGGTGTCCCTAAGATGTCTGTGTCCCCAGCCTGCCTTAAGGTGTCCCAGGTCCCTGCCCTGCCTCAAGGTGTCCCCCCACCTGTTGCTCCAAAGCTCCTGTCCCAGGTGTCCCCAAGGTGTATCCAGCTCCCTGTCCCACATGTCCCCAGGCTCCTGTCCCAGGTGTCCCCCCTGTGTCCCCTGTGTCCTATCTCTAGGTGGTTCTGTTCCCATCCTAGGTTCCCAAAACGCTGTTTGTGTCCCAGGTGTCCCCTAAACCCTGCCTTGTATGTCTGAAAAAGTCCTTGTGTCTGCCCAAGGTGTTCCCTGTCTCTGTCCCAGGTGTTCCATGTCCCCAGTCCTGTCCCAGGCTCTGTGCCTCCTGTCCTAGGGGTCCTCTAAACCCCAGCCCCAAAGTGTCCTAGGTTCTGCCCTGTCCCAGGTGTCCCCAAACCGCTCTCAAGGTGTCCCAGGTGTCCCTAGCCCTGTCTCCCAGGTGTCCCCAAACCCTGCTTCTGTTGTGTTCCCAGGTGTTCCCCAGCCCTGTCCCAGGTGTGTCTCCCAGCCTCCCCTGAGGTGCAGGGACAGCTACCTGGCCAAGTATCCTGTTCTTGGTGTACCAGATGCATGATCCATCTCAATGTCTGTGGCTCTTTTCTCTTGCTCGCTCCATGTGATTTTAGGCACCTGGTATCTCCCAGTCCCAAGAGGGTGGTCAGGTTGGAGAGCAGAAAAGGTGGGAAATTCAGGAATTATTCCTCACCATATCCCCTCCATTCCCCAAGCTCCCTCACTGCCCAATTATCATGGTTAATTAATCCCAAAACCCATCATTAACCCCAGCTAATTGCTGGTTACCTATAGGTTGAACATTGAGTAGCCAACCCAACAAAATCAACACTCCTACAGTGTCCTGCCTAATTTGTGCCACTAGTTGCCACTCACTCCCCAAAAAGGAGGACACAGATGTTTTGGGGAGCCGATTCCAATGAAAAGTGTTGCTCTTGTGTTTCAGAGTGTAATGACACCAAGCTTCCCTGTGATTGTTTCCCAAACCAACGGGAGTGGGTTGGCCCCTGAACGAATGTGTCATCAACATGGAATTTTTGTTGGAAAACATCACCCAGTTCAGGGCTCCCTACCTCAGGGGTTCTCAGCTCTGTGTGGAACACTGGGAGCTGAAGGGCTGGCTCCCACGGAGCCCCAGCCCACCCCACCCTGCTTTGGGGTCCCATTCCTGCTTCAGTAACTGTATTTCACTTGGGAACCTCATTCCTGCTTTGGGAACCCCACTCCTGCTTTTGGGAATTCCATTTCTGCTTTGGGAACCCTTTAATTCCAGCTTTGGGGAACCCCACCTGCTTTGGGAACCCCACCCTGCTTTTGGGGAACCCCATTCCCACTTTGGGAACCCTTCTGCTTTTGGGGAACCCCATTCCCTGCTTTGGGAACCCCATTCTTAACCTCTATTCTGCTGAACCCCCATTCTGAGCTTTTGGGAACCCTATTCCACTTTGAACTCTACCTTTGCTTAAACCTACCCTTGAACTCCCATTCTCGCTTTGGGAACCCTCATTTTTGGAACTCTGGCTCCTGTTAAACCCCATTCCTGTTTTGGGGACCTCATTCCCACTTAAACCCCACCAAGCTTTGGGAACCCCATTCCTCGCTTTGGGGAACCCCATTCCCACTTTTGAACCCTCATTCTAAGCTGGGGAACCCCATTCCTGGCTTTTGGGAACCCCATTCTGCTTTGGGAACCCCATTCCTTTGGGGAACCCCATTCCTGCTTTGGGAACCTCATTCCCTCGCTTTGGGGAATCCCATTCCCTGGAACCCCCATTCCTGAAAGCTTTGGGAATCCCATTCCTCTGAACTCCTATTCCCTTTGGGAATTCCCATTTCTGCTGGGGAACCTGTGTCTGCTTTGGGAATCCCACTCCTGCTTTGGGAATCCCATTCCCTTCTTTGGGAACCCCATTCCCTTTGGGAATCCCATTTTCCACTTGGGAATGCCATTCCTGCTTTGAATCCTATTCTGCTCTGGGTATGGTCTACTAAATCACCTTGTCCAGAGACCCCCAAACCAACTCATCCCAAATCCCAACCATGTCCCTACAGCCCCCAGAGCCTCCCCCAATGCTGGGTACCCACTCCTGACTTCCTCCAGCCTCCCCCCTTACTCCCTCTGGTGCCTCTCCTGATCCTATCCCTCTCCTGGGCCTTAATCCTAAACCTTCTTCCCAGCCTTCCATTCTCCCCTATTCAGTAAGCCTTTGATCCAAAACTTCTGCTCCAAATCTCGGGTCTCTTTCTCCAGCTCCCAAACTCCATCCCAATGCCATCCCATCCCACTGATCCCATCCCATTCCTTCCCCTCTATCCTATTAGATTAATTTGATATCCCATCCTACGTTCTCGGTTTGATCCTATTTGATCCAGGCTCAATCCCATCCCCAGTGCCCTCCCATTCTAATCCCGCCCAACTTCTGACTTCTCGCACCTCCAGCTCATCCAACCCCATCCCATTCATTATCCCACCTCTATTCCATCAATCCCACTGATCCCATTTTATCAACTGACCTATTGTTCCCCATTGATCCCATCCCAGTAGTCTAATTTCTAAATCCTAGCTCTTTTCTATCCCATCCTAATATTCCTTCCCTCACACGCGTCCCTCCTTATCCCAGTATCCTCCTCGATCCCAATCCCTCCTGCCTCACTCCCCAGTCCTGATCCCCATCCTGGACCCCTCTCTGATTCTCTCTCCTGCCTCCCAATTCCCAACTCCTGCCCTGATCCTGACCCTTTATCCTTCTCCTAACCCTAACTCTGTCCTGATCCCAACCTTTCGCCTGCCCCACCCCTGCCAGTCCTGATCTCAAACTCTTTAACCCTCTCTTGAACCTTCCCAGTCCCAACCCTGTCCTATAATCCCAAAGTCCCATCCTGATCTTGAACCTTTTTTCTGATTCTTTTTCCTAACCTTGGGACTCAAAGTTCATGTCCTGATCCTGGTCCCAACTCTTTCCCACACCTGGTCCCATCCCATCCCATCCCATCCCATCCTCATCCCATCCCAGTCCCGGTCCCTAATTTGTCCGCAATCTCAGCCTCTCACTCCCCATGGTTCTATCCATATCCTGATTCTTAATTTGTCCAACTGTCCTGAGTCCTGAATCTTCCTCCCTTTTGGAACTCTTCTCCCCATCCCTATCCCAGCCCTGTCCGCCCTATGGCTCATCCCCGGTCCCGGTCCCGGGTCCCCACCTGCCTGACCCCGACACTGCCCCAGGCCCACCCTCTGCTCCTCAGCTCCCGCCCTTCTCCCCGGTGCCCCCTCGTCACCACTGGTTCCACACGGCTCTCTTTATGGTTTCTGCAATGTCGAAATGTGCGATTGAACTGGTCGCACGGCAGCACGGTGTCCCAGCCTGAGCTGGTTGGAGCTCTGCTAATTTCCAGGGCTCCATAATGAACTGCTGGGGCCGGACACCGGTTCGGGCACCGTCTGCCACCACTGCCCGCCCTCCCCGTCACTCTACAGGCTGGACAGCGGAGCCGCGCCAGTGCTCCTCGGTCTGCTCAGCCCCCCGTCCGGCCGAGTGAGCCCCAGCGCCACGGGCCAGGCAGGGGCTGGTGCCGGCCTGCCACCGCAGCCTCCACGCCGCCTCAGCCCTGCGCTCATGCCGGGCCACACCGCTGTTCCCAGCTTCTGGTTGCAACCCTGCAGCGGTGATTGGGTCAATTGAGCTGTCTGTCAACTGCAACCGCGAGGGGGGATGATGGGTAATGTAGTTCTCGCCTGGGTGATGGCGCAGCAGCCAGCCACCGAGCGTGGGACCCCTTCTCCTGGGCCCCAGTGGCACCCTCAGAGGTCCTGGTGCCACCCCAGGCATTAAGCAGCCTGGGCTCTATGCCACCCTGCTGTGCTGGGTGCCAGCCGTCCCAGGTTCTCACGATCCTGATGCCCTCCAGGTCCCCGCCAGCCATTCCAGGTCTGGTGCTCTCTCTCCAAACTTCCCAGTGATCCCATTCCCCGCCCAAGCAGACCCTGGATTCCTGACTGCATGCACAGATCCAACCTGATTCCTGCACCCCACCAAGTCCCATTCTGGGCTCAGTTCTAAAGCTTGCGGACACCCATCGGCCCCTGGCAAGGCGGCCAAAGGCCAGCACCCGGGGGCGGGAGTGGGCGATGTCACAGAGGGGCTGGAACCGGCACGTCTCTGCTGTTTTGGCTTGTAAGTGATAGTTCAGCAAAAGGGGCGTGTCGTATGGGGCAGTTCCCAGCGGCTTATAAACCTGGAGGTCAGGAAGGCGTTCTGCCTGGTTTCATTCTGGGAAGTGGCCAGCCGTGCATTCCCTATGGCAGGTCATAACTGTGACGTTCACCGCATTCTAGACCGCTTACCCGCTGCGATCTGTGCCGTGGGTGACGTCACATCAAAGGGTAACACAGGGTGCGGGCTGCGGGTGAGCGGGGCAGTCCTATGTGTGGACGTCACGGCTGTGGGTGTATCCCTGTGGAGAGTCTGCCGATGGGCGCGGCCATGATTAGTACGCACCGTAGGGGCGTCCTGTGACGCGCAACAGGGAGGGCGTGGTCTTTTCTTCTGTGGCGCGGCCACACCGTCGCCGCCAAGCCCAGGAGTCGTGTTTTATAGGCGACGTCACCTGGCAGACGTGACCTCATTGCCCCTCCACGGCGTGCCCAGCGTGATGTCACCATTTGGGGCGCGGCTCTCCGGGGAGGCGGCGGGCGCTCCGCCGTTCGCCGTAGGTGGGGCGCGGCCTGCGCGTGACGTCACCGCGGGCGTCCGCCGTGCGTGACGCTCCCGCCAGTGTCTTCAACATGGCGGTAGCGGGCGGCGGCGGCGGCGGGGAGCGGCCGGCGCTTGCGGGGACCCCGCTGTCCTCGGCCCGCCGCTATAGCGCCGCTGGTAGCGGCTCAAGCGCCGCCTGCGTCAGCAATCGGGGTGGTGCTGGGGTTGCGCCTGAGGGAGAGCACGAGTCGCGGCGCCGCCGGTGGCGGCGGCGGCGGTAGCGGAGGGGCGGCCCGTGGGTCCATCCGCCTGATGGAGGGCAGCGAGCAGGCGCTGCTGCGGCTCTTACGGGCTGGTTGGGCCTGCCGCCGATCGCGCGGCCTTCGCCGAGCTGCGGTTTCCGGAAGTGGCAAATGCCTTCGAGTGGTACCGATCCCCGGTGCGCTAATTTGCTGAGCCCCGCGTTGTTGTTCTCGGCGCTGCCGTAGCCTGCGCTTTGCGATCGAAAGGTTAAGACTTACGTAAGTAGTTTTTCAGAGTGGGCGTCACCATACAACCTGCCTGACGCGGCACGCTGGTGTTGAGGAGGCGCCGCCGCTGTGGCTGCGGCATCCTGATCGCTGGGCTGCTGGTGCTGTCGGGGAAGATGTTCAGCGGTCAACCAGTTTGATGGCTGGACCCCGCTGTGGAGCTGGCGCATCGCACCCTCGGCTGCGATAGCCACGCCTCGCGATCGTGGTACAGCCCATCCGGGCAGGGAAAGGGAATTACCTGCTCTGCTCGCCGCTGGGCAACGGTTGGTTCAGTAGTCACCAAGTTCTTCATGCTGAGTGGCGTTCCATGTCCCTACCCCATCCAGCAAGCTGCTGGACTGCATCCTGGGCCAGGAGATGCGGCGTCTACCACAACCCGGGAGGAAGCTGGTGGAATGCTGAGAGTAGCCAGACCCTACATAGCGACCTGGTGAGGGAGGAGCTCAACATGATCCAGGGGAGGCGCTGGAGCTGCGCACCAAGGCGATTGGAGGGCGTGATGACCAACTGCAGAACTGCTTCATGATCAACAGCGGCTATGCATCCCTGGACTTCAACACCATGTCGAGATGGAGGAAGCGGCTACACCCGCATCCCGGTCTGAGGATGAAGGTCCAACATCATGGACATCCTCTGCGTCAAGGACCTGGCCGTGGACCCGGCGACTACACGCCCCTCAAAACCATCACCCAAGTTCTACAACCACCCGTGCCGCGTCGTCTTCCGCGACACCAAGCTGGACGCCATGCTGGAGGAGTTCAAAAGGGTGAGGAAGGGTCCTGGAGTGCTTCCTTCCTTGTGGCTGGGAGCAAATTTCCACGAGAGGTTTGCTCGCAAGAGTTGGAGATACCCATGCCAGGGGAGGTCTCAGGAGTGGCCCGCGATCCCCAGGGAATGAAGTGACCACACATCAGGGGTCGCAAACTTTAGTCCGACCCAAGATTTCCTGGATTTGCTAGAGGAGTCCAGAAAAGATTGAGGAGGGGTCCTGGAGGTGCTGCTTCCTTCAGGCTGGCAGGGCAAAAATTCAGGGGTTTTGCTCTCCAGTGAGCTGCCCCTGCCAGGGTCTCAAAGTCCCCAAAGGAATGAGTGACACACATCAGGGACAAGCAGGGGGTCACCAGACTTTGGTCCGACCAGTTTTCCTGCATTTGGAGCTTTCCATACCTGGAATATTTACATGCTCCTTGTTTTAATGATTGGAGGCTTTTTTGGAGAAGTGCTGGAAAATCTCACAGGCTCCTTAATTTGGGTTTGGCTCCCTCCTCCCGGGCTTTGCCTGCAGCTCGGGGTGAGGCTCCATCCCAAAAAGCAGGAGCAGGAGGAGGAGGATCGGGATGCAGGGAAAGCTCCGGGGTGGGATTTGCCCTTGCCGGGGTCTTGTCCCGAGGTTTTGCAGCTCCTGCGCCCGGCGGGATGAGAAGGAAAGCTGCCGGCTGTATGAGGGCAGCTGCTGACCCCACCAGCTCCCAGGTACGCTACCGGCAGCCCCGCATCTTCTCAGGCAGAGCTTTGTGCCTGCCCACATTCAAGGGACATTTTGGGATTCTAAACCCCTCCCGCAGGCAGAGACCGGGTGAGAGGATTGGGGAGATGCTGTGCCATTCCACTGCCCCAGTTCCCAAAACCAAGGCAGAGTTGCTGCTGGGGCTGGGAATTATCCCGGCTTTCCCGTTAAGGATTTAACCTCCCTCCTTCCTTCCGTACAAAGCCTGCTGGCTGTTTTTCTTTTCCACCACCGGCTCAGGAGGAGCCGAGATTTACCAGGCTGGGTTTGGAGGTGAGCCCCACAAATTCCTCTGAGCTGGGAATTAGTGGGGCTGGGTTTTGGGTTTTCACCTCTCAGGGCACCACCTTTTCCCAGTGCTGTGAAGTTTGAAGAGGAGAAAAGGGAAAACAACCCCAGATAAAATAATTTTTTTTTATTCCTCCAGGCACCACCTTTTCCCCAGTGTTGTGAGGTTGAGAGAGGAGGGAAAAAGGGAAATAAAATGTTTTGACCTCTTCAGGCACCACCTTTTTTCCCAGCACTGTGACTAGAGAGAGGGGAAAAAGGAAACGACTGTCAAGATAAAATAATTTTTTTATCCCCTCAGGCACCACCTTTTCCCAGCACTGTGGTTGAGAGAGGAGGGAAAAAGGGGAAATAAAATAATTTTTCACCCCTCAGGCACCACCTTTTTAGCACTGTGGTTAAAAGAGGAGGAAAAATGGAAACAACCCAGAATGAAATAATTTTTTACTTCTCCGGGCGGCACTTTTCCCAGTGCTGTGGTTGAAGGGAGGGAAAAAGGGATCAGGGAGGTGCCTTTCCTAAAATCAGCTTTCCCACGGTGACCAGAAGCTTGGTGCTGGCTCAGGAGTTAAAGGTGCAGGGGGTCAGGGAGAGCAAGGTGGGGGAGCTGGGCTGGGATGGGGAGTCAGGGAAAAGTGGTTATTTGGCATGAGGTCAGGAGGTGCCTCAGTTTTTCCCAAGGAGTAAGGACACCAATCCTGTGGGTGCAATTTTCCGCGTGGCTCTCTCTCCCTGGAGCAGGAATTCCTCATCCCGATTTTTCCTTGTATGATTTTGGGACAGAACAAGGGTTGAATTCTTCATCCCAGGAGATTTTTCCCTATGTGATTTTACACACTTGACAAAGTGAAATTCTCATCCCAGGAGTTTTCCATGGGATTTTGGGATAGAACAGGTGAAATTCTTCCATCTCAGGGAGATTTTCTTATATGGTTTTGGGACAAACAGGTGGATTCTTCATCCCAAGAGATGCCATGTGCTTTTGGGAGGGAGGAACAAAATTCCTCATCCCAAAGAGACTTTTTCCATGGGATTTTGGGACAAAACAGGTGAAATTTCCTCATCCCAGGAGTTTTCTCTCCTGTGATTTTTGGAACAAGGAGCAAAATTCCTCATTCCAGAGTTTTTCCCAGTGGATTCCTCGCGGATTTGGGACTCCTCATTGCCCAGGTCAGGACCTGGATCAGAGAGGGACAATTAGCTGGCTGTGCTAATTGTGGGGTTTGAGCTGTGCCCAGGGCCATGGGGATGTCACAGGAGGTGCCCTTGGGGTGACCACTCCCACATCTTGGAGTCTTCCCTGGACCCAGCACAAGGGCTCTGAGTGGGGAATTTCCCTCTGAGAGCTGGGAATGTCCGGTCTGGAGAGAGCGCGGAACTCAGAGGCCCACAGGAAGGCTCCAGGAGAACAGGAGAGGGATAAGGAATGGAGGGACAGGACACAGGGAGTGGCTTCAAAATGGTAAAAAAAATGGAGATTTTAATGGGATTTTGGGAAGGAATTCTGTCTGGGAGGATAGGAGGAGCTGTGGCTGCTCCTGGATACCTGGAAGTGTCAAGGCTGCCAGGGACAGTGCAGAACTGTCCCTGCCCATGGTGGCACTGGATGAGCTTTATGTTGTCCTTCCAGCCAAACCATCTCCATGGTCCCATGTGCTGGTCTGGATGGGAGTTTGGGAAGGAATTCCTGGCTGGGGAGGGTGGGCAGGGGCTGGGATGGGGAATTGCCCAGAGCTGCTCGGGATCCTGGCAGTGCCCAAGGCCAGGCTGGAGCCACCAAGGTGGGAAGAACACTGGTCCCTTTGCACCCCAAACCATTCCAGGATTCCGCGTGCAGGTTTAGATGGGATTTCAGTGAAGGGGTATTGGGTGAGGGGCTGGGATGGAATTCCCAAAGAAATTGTGGCTGCTCCTGGATCTCTGGAAGTTCCCCATAGGGGCCGGAGGCCGAGCCTGGGACAGTGGAAAGTCAGTGGGACCCATGGTGGGACTGGATGAGCTACAAGGTCCCTTCAACTCAACTCATTGTAAATCCTTGACCCCAGATGGGATTTTGAGAAGAAATATCAGGGAGGAGGGGCTGGGATGGAATTCCCAGAGGAGATGTGGCTGCCCTGGATCCCTGGAAGTGTCCCCAAGGCCAGGCTGGAGCACCTGGGACAGTGGAGCTGTAGGGTCCTTCCCAATCATTCCAGGGAATTCCACAGGGAGCTCTGCACCTCCAGAATCCCCGATTCCCAGGGGAGCAGATCCAACCCAGGAATCCTGAAATGTCTCCCTACAAGGCCACCAGGGACACTGGGAGGTGTCCCCATGGATCCCCTAAGATCCACCCAAACCATTCAAGATTCCACAGGGAGCTCTGCTGTCTCAGGATGGCTCTGGGGACACTGCTGGGGTTTGGAACCTCTGGAATCTCCCATTCCCAGCCCAGGGACCCCTGGAAGTGTCCCCAAAGGCCACCATGTCCCTGCCCACAGATGCCTGAGGGATCATTCCATGAGCACCCCCTGTCCCTCTGGCTGTTCTCCCCCTCCTCATTTTTGGGGGTCCTGCTGTTCGTCCCCCCCCTCAGTGACCCCAGGCCTGGCTGTGTTTGCTCTGCCTCAGCCACTCCCTGTGCTCATCCCTGACTCACCTGGGCTGCCTCACTTGGCCCCACCCTGCTGGCCATAAGGGGCTGAGGTGGCCCTGACAACAACCCCAAGATAAAATAATTTCTTTATCCCTCATCAGGCACCACCTTTTCCCAGCAAGCTGTATGAAAGAGGAAAAAAAGGAAAATAAAATCTTTTTTGACCTCTTCAGACACTACTTTTCCCATCTCTATGGTATGAGAGAAAAGTGAGAAAATGAAATAATTTTTTCACCCTCCAGGCACCACTCTCTCCCCAGCACTGTGGTTAAAAGAGGAGGAAAAATGGGGGAAACAACCCAGGATAAAATATTTTATTTTATTCCTCCCCGGCACCACCTTTTCCCAGTGCCGTGGTTGAAAGAGGAGGGAAAAAGGGATCAGGGAGGTGCCTTTCCCTAAAAATCAGCTTTTCCCACAGTGACCAGGAGCTTGTGGCTGCTGGCTCAGGAATTAAAGAGTGCAGGGGTCAGGGAGGGCAGGAATGGGATGAGGTCAGGACATCCAGGAGAAGCCTGGAGGAGGAAAAGTGGATTTATTCTGGGATGAGGTCAGGAGGTGCCTCAGTTTCCCCAGGGTAGAGACACCAATCCTGTGGCTGCAGTTTTCCACGTGGCTCCTCTCCCTGGAGCAAAAATTCCTCATCCCAGATTTTTCCCTGTGTGATTTTGAGACAAAACAGGTTGAATTCTTCATCTCAAGAGATTTTCTTGTGTGATTTTGGGAAAAAGGAGCAAAATTCCTCATTCTAGGTGATTTCCCGGTGTGATTTTGGAGGAGGAGCAAAATTCCCCATCCCAGGAGATTTTTCCCTGTGGTTTTGGGACAAGGAGTAAAATTCCTCATTCCAGGAGTTTTCCCTGTGTGATTTTGGGACAAAACAGGGGGAATTCTTCATCCCAAGACATTTTCCCCATGTGATTTTGGGACAAGGAGTAAAATTCCTCATTCCAGGAGTTTTGTCTGTGTGATTTTGGGAGGAGAAAAATTCCTTCTCCCAGGAGATTTTCCCATGTCATTTAATTAGTGTCATTACCCTGGGAGTGAGCTCAGGCTTAATTAGTGTCATTACTCTGGGAGTGAGCGCCCAGCCCAAGGGCTTGTTTAAGTTTTAATGAGTTTATTGCTCCAGGGAGGGACGGGATGGGCTGGGGCACCCTGGGGACGCCCTGGGGACATCCCATGGCTTGGACATTCTGGGGGCATCTGAGGGTTGGGGACAATCTGTGGCTGGGACATATTGGGGACATCCCAGAATAGGGACACCCTGGGGACATCCCAAGACAGGGATATCCTGGGGACATCCCATGGCTTGGACATTCTGGGGGCATCTGAGGGTTGGGGACAATCTGTGGCTGGGACATGTTGGGGACATCCCAGAATAGGGACACCCTGGGGACATCCCAAGACAGGGATATCCTGGGGGCATCCCATGGCTGGGACATCTTGGGGACACCCTGGGGACATCCTGAGGATATTCAGGGCTGGGACATCCTGGGGACATTGCATGGCTTGGGCATTCTGGGGACATCCGAGGGCTGGCACATCTTGGGGACATCCCATGGCTGGGACATTTTAGGGACATCCAGGGGACATCCCATAGCTGGGACATCATGGGGATATTCTTAGGACATCCCATGGCTGGGACATTTTAAGGACATCCCAGGGCTGGGATGTCTCAGGGGCACCCAGGGGACATCCCGTGGTTGGGACACCCTGAGGACATCCCGTGGTTGGGACATCTTGGGGACACCCTGAGGACATTCAGGGCTGGGACATTCTGGGTACATCCCAGAGCTGGGAGACCCTGGGGACACCCAGGAGACTGAGGACATTCTATGGCTGGGACACCCAGGGGACACCCAGGGGACAGCCAGGGGACACCCGGGGCGCCGTGTCCCCATCCCAACCCCCAGGGCTGTGTCCCCAGGGAAGTCCCACCTGGCCATCGTGCAGAAGGTGAACAACGAGGGCGAGGGCGACCCCTTCTACGAGGTGCTGGGGCTGGTGACGCTCGAGGACGTCATCGAGGAGATCATCAAATCCGAGATCCTGGACGAGTCCGACACCTACAGTAGGTTTGGGGCTCCCCAGATCCCTGTGGGGGGTCCTGGGTGTGACCCCTCCCCAGATCCCTGTGGGGGTCCCTGGGTGTGACCCCTCCCCAAATCCCCGTGGAGGGCCCTGGGGTGACCCCTCCCCAAATCCCCGTGGGGGTCCCTGGGGTGACCCCTCCCCAAATCCCCGTGGGGGCCCCTGGGTGTGACCCCTCCCCACATCCCCATGGGGGGGTCCCTGGGTGTGACCCCTCCCCAAATCCCCATGGGGGGTCCCTGGGTGTGACCCCTCCCCAAATCCCCATGGGGGGTCCCTGGGTGTGACCCCTCCCCACATCCCCGTGGAGGGCCCTGGGTGTGACCCCTCCCCAAATCCCCGTGGGGGTCCCTGGTGTGACCCCTCCCCAAATCCCTGTGGGGGCCCCTGGGGTGACCCCCCCCCAGATCCCCGTGGGGGTCCCTGGGTGTGACCCCTCCCCAGATCCCCGTGGGGGTCCCTGGGTGTGACCCCTCCCAAATCCCCATGGGGCGTCCCTGGGTGTGACCCTTCCCCAAATCCCTATGGGGGGATCCTGGGTGTGGCCCCTCCCCAAATCCCCGTGGAGGTCCCTGGGTGTCACCCCTCCCCAAATCCCTGTGGGGGTCCCTGGGTGTGACCCCCTCCCCCAAATCCCCGTGGGGGGCCCTGGTGTGACCCCTCCCCAAATCCCCGTGGGGGGCCCTGGTGTGACCCCTCCCCAAATCCCCATGGGGGATCCTGGGTGTGGCCCCTCCCCCAAATCCCCGTGCCCTGGTGTGACCCCTCCCCACATCCCCGTGGGGGGGTCCTGGTGTGACCCTCCCCAAATCCCCGTGGGGGCCCTGGTGTGACCCCTCCCCAAATCCCCCATGGGGGGGGTCCTGCAGTGACCCTGGTGTGACCCCCCAAATCCCTGTGGGGGTCCTGGGTGTGACCCCTCCCCCAAATCCCCGTGGGGGTCCGTGGGTGTGACCCCTCCCCCAAATCCCCGTGGTGGGGGGCCCTGGTGTGACCCCTCCCCAAATCCCCCGTGGGGGGCCCCTGGTGTGACCCCTCCCCAAATCCCCCGTGGGGGTCCCTGGGTGTGACCCCTCCCCCAGATCCCCTGTGGGGGTCCCTGGGTGTGACTCCCCCCAGATCCCTGTGGGGGTCCCTGGGTGTGACCCCTCCCCAAATCCCCGTGGGGGCCCTGGTGTGACTCCTCCCCAAATCCCTGTGGGGGTCCCTGGGTGTGACCCCTCCCCAAATCCCCGTGGGGGGCCCTGGTGTGACCCCTCCCAAATCCCCGTGGGGGTCCCAGGGTGTGACCCTCCCCAAATCCCGGTGGGGGCCCCTGGGTGTGACTCCTCCCCAGATCCCTGTGGGGGTCCCTGGGTGTGACCCCTCCCCAAATCCCCTTGGGGGGCCCTGGTGTGACCCCTCCCCAAATCGCCGTGGGGTCCCTGGTGTGACCCCTCCCCAAATCCCCGTGGGGGGCCCTGGTGTGACCCCTCCCCAGATCCCCGTGGGGCGTCCCTGGGTGTGACCCCTCCCCAGATCCCTGTGGGGGGGTCCCTGGGTGTGACCCCTCCCCAAATCCCCGTGGGGGTCCCTGGGTGTGACCCCTCCCCAAATCCCCGTGGGGGGCCCTGGGTGTGACTCCTCCCCAGATCCCTGTGGGGGGGTCCCTGGGTGTGACCCCTCCCCAAATCCCCGTGGGGGTCCCTGGGTGTGACCCCTCCCCAAATCCCCGTGGGGGGTCCTGGGTGTGACCCCTCCCCAAATCCCCGTGGGGGGTCCCTGGGTGTGACCCCTCCCCCAGATCCCTGTGGGGGGTCCCTGGGTGTGACTCCTCCCAGATCCCTGTGGGGGTCCCTGGGTGTGACCCCTCCCCCAGATCCCTGTGGGGGGTCCCTGGGTGTGACCCCTCCCAAATCCCCGTGGGGGTCCCTGGGTGTGACCCTCCCCCAAATCCCCGTGGGGGGCCCCTGGGTGTGACTCCTCCCCCAGATCCCTGTGGGGGGGTCCCTGGGTGTGACCCCTCCCCCAAATCCCCTCGTGGGGGTCCCTGGGTGTGACCCTCCCCAAATCCCCGTGGGGGGTCCTGGGTGTGACCCCTCCCCCAAATCCCCGATGGGGGTCCCTTGGGTGTGACCCCTCCCCAGATCCCTGTGGGGGTCCCTGGGTGTGACTCCTCCCCAGATCCCTGTGGGGGTCCCTGGGTGTGACCCCTCCCCAGATCCCTGTGGGGGTCCCTGGGTGTGACCCCTCCCCACATCCCCGTGGGGTCCCTGGGTGTGACCCCTCCCCAGATCCCCGTGGGGGCCCTGGGGTGACCCCTGCTGCTCCCCACAGTTGATAACCGCAGCAGGAAGAGGGTGTGCAACCAGAAGAACCGCCGCGACTTCTCGGCCTTCAAGGACCCCGACAACGAGCTCAAGGTCAAGGTGTCCCCTCAGCTGCTGCTGGCTGCCCATCGCTTCCTGTCCACTGGTCAGTCGTGGGCATCGGCCTCGGGGCACCCTCAGAGAGCTCAGCAAGTCACTGTGTCCCCCTGGTCACTCCACACTCTGGTCCCAGGGTGTCCCACACCATCCCAGGATGGGAATCCTTGTCCCAAAGGTGTCCCACACCATCCCAGGATGGGAATCCTTGTCCCAAAGGTGTCCCACACCATCCCAGGATGGACATTCTAGACCCAAAGGTCTCCTACACCATCCCAAGATGGGAATCCTTGTCCCAAGGTTCTCCCAGACCATCCCAGGATGGGAATCCTTGTCCCAAAGGTTTCCCACACCATCCCAGGATGGGAATATTTGTCCCAAGGGTCTCCCAGACCATCCCAGGATAGACATTCCAGCCCCAAGGGCCCTCCTAGACCATTCCAGGATGGGAATCCTGATCCCAAGGATCTCCCACACCATCCCAGGATGGACATTCCCGCCCTTTGTGTCTCCCACACCATCGGAGGATGGGAATCCTTGTCCCAGGGGTCTCCTAGACAATCCTAGGATGCACATTCCAGTCCCAAGAGGCTCCCACACCATCCCAGGATGGGAATCTTGGTCCCAAGGGTCTTTCTAGACCATCCCAGGATGAACGTTCCAGCCCCTTGTATCTCCCTCACCATCCCAGGATGGGAATCCTGATCCCAAGGGTCTCCCACACCATCCTAGGATGGGAATCCTGGTCCCAGGTATCTCCCAGACCATCCCAAGATGGACATTCCAGCCCCAAGGGCCTCCTAGAAAGTCCCAAGATGGGAATCCTGGTCCCAAGGGTCTCCCACACCACCCCAGGATGGACATTCCTGCCCTTTGTATCTCCCACACCACCCCAAGATGGGAATCCTGGTCCCAAGGGTCTCCTCGACCATCCTAGGATGGGAATCCTTGTCCCAGGCATCTCCCAAATGATCCCAAGACAGGAATTCCCTCTCACCTGGAGGGATTAACCCCACCTCTGACCCTTTCCCCCACCCCCTCTCCAGAGGTGACACTCTTCACCCCCAACTTCATCTCGGAGAAGATCCTGCTGCGGCTGCTCAAGTACTCGGACGTCATCCAGGAGCTGAAGTTCGACGAGGAGAACAAGAAATCCCCGCGGCACTTCCTGTACTGCAAGAACAAACCAGCTGATTACTTCATCCTCATCCTGCAGGTGCTGCCAGCAGCATTCCCGTGGGAATTCCCATCCCTTGGTGCCTGCACGTGCATTGATGTTGGGTTTTTTCCCCTGCCAGGGCAAGGTGGAGGTGGAGGCTGGCAAGGAGTGCATGAAGTTCGAGGCGGGAGCGTTTTCCTACTACGGGGTGATGGCACTGAGCCCCCCTCCTGGAGCTGGTGAGCACCCCAAAATCCTTCTGGGATTTCTGGGTTGGAGCTGCCCTGGGAATGGGAGATTCCTGAGGTGCAGAGCTCCCCATGGAGTCTTGGAATGGTTGGGGAGGATCTTAGAGCTCCATGGGGACACCTCCCAATGTCCTTGGTGGCCTTGGGGACAGTTCCAGGGATCCCTGGGTTGGAGCTGCCCTGGGAATTGGGGATTCCAGAGGTTCTGAGCACATCAGTGTCCTGGGGAACAGCAGAGCTCCCCAGGGAATTCTGGAATGGTTTGGGTAGATCTTAGGGCTCCATGGGCAGGGACAACTCCCACTGTCCTTGGTGGCCTTGGGGACATTTCCAGGATTCCTTAGGATTGGGAGATTCAGTGTCCCCAGAGCCATCCTTGGGGCAGCAGAGCTCCCTGTGGAATTCTGGAATGGTTTGGGTGGATCTTAGGGCTCCATGGGCAGGGACACTCCCACTGTCCTTGGTGGCCTTTGGGACACTTCCAGGGATCCCTGGGTTGGATCTGCTCCCATGGGAATGGGAGATTCCAGAGGTTCTGAACCCCATCAGTGTCCTGCATGAGCAGCTCCGTGTCCAAGTGGCTGATTTCAGGATTTGGGGTTAATGGGATTCTTGTTACACCTGCCCTGGTAGGAACAGTTTAACTTCTACAGTCCCACCCTAAACCTAAACCTAATCTTAAGCCTAAACCTAAGCCTAAACCTAAACCTCCACGAGGCAATTCCAGAAACCCAAGTGAATTCCAGAAACGCTGGGTTAGGGCTGGAGACCAATCCCAAGCCCCTTCCTAATGCTGGGTGCAGCCGAGAAGCGATCCCAAGCCCTTCCTAACTCTGGGTTAGGGCTGGAGGTTGATCCCAAGCCATTCCTAACACCGGGAAAGGCTGGAGAACAATTCCAAGCCCTTTCTAACTCCGGCCAAGGCCAGATGTCAATCCCAAGCTCTTCCTAACACTGGGAAAGGCCAGAGGCCGGTTCCAAGCGATTCCTAACACTGAATTAGGCCTGAGGCCGATCCCGAACCCCTCCTAACTCTGGGTTAGACCCGAGGCTGATCCCAAGCCCTTCCTAACGCTGGGTTAGGCCAGAGGCCCATCCCAAGCCCTTCCTAAGTCTGGGTTAAGCTGGAGAATGATCCCAAGTAATTCCTAACTCGAGGTTAGACCAGAGACTGATCCCGAGCCCTTCCTAACACTGAATTAGGCCTGAGGCCGATCCCAAGCCCTCCCTAAACCCTGGTTAGACCCGAGCTGATCTCAAGCCCATCCTAACTCTGGGTTAGGCCAAAGCCCATCCCAAGCCCTTCCTAACTCTGGGTTAGACCCGAGGCCCATCCCAAGCCCTTCCTAACTCTGGGTTAGGCCAAAGGCCCATCCCAAGCCCTTCCTAACTCTGGGTTAGGCCAAAGGCCCATCCCAAGCCCTTCCTAACTCTGGGTTAGGCCCGAGGCCCATCCCAAGCCCTTCCTAAGGCTGGGTTAGGCTGGAGAATGATCCCAAGCCATTCCTAAGCGGGTTAGGCTGGAGAATGATCCCAAGCCCTTCCTAAGGCTGGGTTAGGCTGGAGAATGATCCCAAGCCATTCCTAAGCGGGTTAGGCTGGAGAATGATCCCAAGCCCTTCCTAAGGCTGGGTTAGGCTGGAGAATGATCCCAAGCCATTCCTAAGGCTGGGTTAGGCTGGAGAATGATCCCAAGCCCTTCCTAAGGCTGGGTTAGGCTGGAGAATGATCCCAAGCCATTCCTAAGGCTGGGTTAGGCTGGAGAATGATCCCAAGCCATTCCTAAGGCTGGGTTAGGCTGGAGAATGATCCCAAGCCATTCCTAAGCCGGGTTAGGGCTGGAGAATGATCCCAAGCCATTCTAAGGCTGGGTTAGGCTGGAGAATGATCCCAAGCCATTCCTAAGGCTGGGTTAGGCTGGAGAATGATCCCAAGCCATTCCTAAGGCTGGGTTAGGCTGGAGAATGATCCCAAGCCATTCCTAAGGCTGGGTTAGGCTGGAGAATGATCCCAAGCCATTCCTAAGCGGGCTAGGCTGAAGGCCGATCCCAAGGCCTCCCTAAGGCCCGGTTGGACCCGCGTCCGAGCCCAGGCGCTCCTCCCGCAGACACGCGCTCGCCGTCGCACGTGAGCGGCCTGAACCGCTCGGCCTCGCTCAGCTACCACGAGCGCTCCGAGTCGGGCTCGTCGCCGGTCAGCGGCAGCAACAACCAGCTCAGCGCCGCGCCCTACGTGGCCGACTTCAGCGTGCGCGCGCTCAGCGACCTGCAGTTCGTCAAGGTCAGCGTGAGACCGGGCTGGCACGGGGCTCGCGGCTGGGGGGTCACCCCCGTGGGGTTGGGGTCACCCCCGTGGGGTTGGGGTCACGGCTTTGGGGTCACCCTCAGTGGGGTTTGGGGTCACCCCCGGTGGGGGTTGGGGTCACGGCTTTGGGGTCACCCCGGTGGGAGTTTGGGGTCACTTTGGGGGCACCCCGTGGGGGTTAGGGTCACCGGTGGGGAGTTAGGGTGACTGGCTTTGGGGTCACCCCCAGTGGGGTTTGGGGTCACCCCCGGTGGGGGTTGGGGTCACGGCTTTGGGGTCACGCCCAGTGGGGTTTGGGGTCACCCCCGGTGGGGGTTAGGGTGACGGCTTTGGGGTCACCCCCGGTGGGGTTTGGGGTCACCCCCGGTGGGGTTTGGGGTCACCCCCAGTGGGGTTTGGGGTCAGCCCCGGTGGGGTTTGGGGTCACGGCTTTGGGGTCACCTCCAGTGGGGTTGGGGTCACCCCCGGTGGGGGTTGGGGTCACGGCTTTGAGGTCACCCCCAGTGGGGTTTGGGGATACTCAGGGTGGGGTTTGGGGTCAGCCCCGGTGGGGTTGGGGTCACCTCCAGTGGGGGTTAGGGTGACGGCTTTGGGGTCACCCCCGGTGGGGTTTGGGGTCACCCCAGTGGGGTTTGGGGGTCACCCCCAGTGGGGTTTAAGGGTCAGCCCCGGTGGGGGTTTGAGGGTCCACGGCTTTGGGGGTCACCTCCAGTGGGGTTGGGGTCACCCCGGTGGGGTTGGGGTCACGGCTTTGAGGTCACCCCCAGTGGGGGTTTGGGGATACTCAGGGTGGGGTTTGGGGTCAGCCCCGGTGGGGTTGGGGTCACCTCCAGTGGGGGGTTAGGGTGACGGCTTTAGGGGTCACCCCCGGTGGGGGTTGGGGTCACGGCTTTGGGGTCACCCTCAGTGGGGTTTGGGGACACTCAGGGTGGGGTTTGGGGTCAGCCCCTGGGTCCTGTGGGGTTTGGGGTCACCCCCCGTGGGGTTTGGGGTCACCCCCGGTGGGGTTGGGGTCACCTCCAGTGGGGGTTAGGGTGACGGCTTTGGGGTCACCCCCGGTGGGGTTTGGGGACACTCAGGGTGGGGTTTGGGGTCACCCCCAGGTGGCGTTTGGGGTGAGCCCCTGGGTCCTGTGGGGTTTGGGGTCACCCTCAGTGGGGTTTGGGGTCAGCCTCAGTGGGGTTTGGAGTCACCCCCAGGGTCCTGTGGAGTTTTGGGGTCAGGGCACGGCACTGTCGGGGCTGAGTTTGGGGTGGAAGTTGTGGGTTCCTCAGTGCTCCTGCAAAATTTTGGGGTGGAAATCCTGACACTTTGGGGTGTTCTACACAGTTTTGGGATGGGAATTCCTGTCCCTCGCGGCTCCTACAAAATTTTGGGATGGGAATTCTGGTTCCTCAATGGTCCTACAAAATTTTGGGATGGGAATCCCGACACTTTGGGATCTCCTACCCATCCTGGGATGGGAATCCTGACACTTCAGGGTGTCCTACACAATTCTGGGATGGGAATTCCATCAAATACCCCGTTCTGGAATGGGAATTCCAGTTCCTCAGTGCTCCTACAAAATTCTGGGATGGGAGTCCCGACACTTTGGGGTGCCCTACACAATTTTGGGATGGGAATTCCATCAAATTACCCCATTTTGGGTTGGGAATTCTGACACTTTGGCATGTCCTACACCATTTTGGGGTTGGAATTCTGGTTCCTCAGTGGTCCTACAGAATTCTGGGATGGGAATTCCGACATTTTGGGTTCTCCTACCCGTCCTGGGATGGGAATCCTGACATTTTGGGGTCTCCT
Organism: Luscinia megarhynchos; assembly: GCA_034336665.1. Lineage (NCBI taxonomy): Eukaryota > Metazoa > Chordata > Aves > Passeriformes > Muscicapidae > Luscinia > Luscinia megarhynchos. Next base: position 5,668,153 of record CM067584.1, read on the forward strand.
ACACAATTTTGGGATGGGAATTCCATCAAATAGCCCATTTTGGGATGGGAATTCCGGGTTCTTCAGGGCTCCTGCAAAATTCTGGGATGGGAATTCCGGTCCCTCAGTGCTCCTACAAAATTTTGGGATGGGAATCCTGACTTTGGGTTCTCCTACCCATCCTGGGATGGGAATCCTGATACTTTGGGACGTCATACACAGTTTTGGGATGGGAATTCCATCAAATACCCCATTTTGGGATGGGAATTCCGGGTTCTTCAGCGCTCCTGCAAAGTTTTGGGATGGGAATCCCAATACTTTGGGATCTCCTTCCCATCCTGGGATGGGAATCCTGATACTTTGGGGTGCCCTACACAATTTTGGTATAGGAATTCCATCAAATACCCTATTTTGAGATGGGAATTCTGGTTCCTCAAGGCTCCTACAAAATTTTGGGATGGGAATCCAAATACTTTGGGATCTCCTACCCATCCTGTAATGGGAATCCTGACACTTCACGGTGTCCTACACCATTTTGGGATGGGAATTTCAGTTCTTCAGGGCTCCTGCAAAATTTTGCAATGAGAATCCTGACACTTTGGGATCTCCCACACCATTTTGGGAATTCCATCCCTTTGGGGTCTCATACAACATTTTGGGGTGGGAATCCCATCCATGCACCATTTTGGGGTGGGAATCCCATCCATGCACCATTTTGGGGTGGGAATCCCAACACTTTGGGGTCTCATACAACATTTTGGGATGGGAATCCCATCCATACACCATTATGGAATGGGAATCCCATCCATACACCATTTTGGGATGGGAATCCCATCCATACACCATTATGGGATGGGAATCCCATCCATACACCATTTTGGGATGGGAATCCCATCCATACACCATTTTGGGATGGGAATCCCATCCATACCCATTTGGGGCTGGGGCATCCCCAGTCCATACATTTTGGGATGGGAATCCCATCCATACACCATTTTGGGGTGGGAATCCCAACACTTTGGGGTCTCATACACCATTTTGGGATGGGAATCCCATCCATACACCATTATGGGATGGGAATCCCATCCATACAGCATTTTGGGGTGGGAATCCCATCCATACACCATTTTGGGGTGGGAATCCCATCCATACACCATTTTGGGGTGGGAATCCTGACACTTTGGGGTCCCCTAGACCGTGAGGGGATGGGAGCCCCGGCCCTTTGGGATCTGCCCCTGCACTGTTGCTGTTTCCCGGCACAGATCACGCGCCAGGAGTACCAGAACGGGCTGCTGGCCTCCCGCATGGACAGTTGTCCCCAGTCCCCCGACAGCGGCGCCCCCAAGGCCGAGCCGGGCGTGCCGGACAAGGCGGAGCCGCCGGCGCCGGCCGACGAGACCACGAGTCTGCTCAACGAGAGGAACTGCCTGAGCCGCCGCAGCAACCACAGTGGGCTGGAGAATTCCATCTGACCCCGGCCCGGCGCGCCAGCGCGGCGCGCCCACGGACCTGCCCGGTAGGAGCGGCGCCGCCGGCCGCAGAGGAGCAGGAGGGGATGCAGGAGCCGGCAGTGGCTGCTGCCGATGGATTTGGGAGCGACGGGAGCGGCGCGGGCGGCGCCAGCTCTGCCGGCACGGCGCCGACGGCTCAGGGAGCTCGGGGTCTCAGGCTGCCCCCTGGGGACCCTCGGGATGGACGTTCCGACCTTCCCAACCTGCCAGGAACCAGGGATGGACATCCCAACCCATCCCAACCCATCCCAACCTGCCAGGAACCAGGGATGGACATCCCAACTCATCCCAACCCATCCCAACCTGCCAGGAACCAGGGATGGACATCCCAACTCATCCCAACCCATCCCAACCTGCCAGGAACCAGGGATGGACATCCCAACTCATCCCAACTTATCCCAACCTGCCAGGAACCGGGGATGAACATCCCAACCCATCCCAACCTGCCAGGAACCAGGGATGGACATCCCAACTCATCCCAACTTATCCCAACCTGCCAGGAACCAGGGATGAACATCCCAACCCATCCCAACCCATCCCAACCCATCCCAACCTGCCAGGAACCAGGGATGGACATCCCAACCTATCCCATCCCAACCTGCATGCCAGGAACCAGGGATGAACATCCCAACCCATCCCAACCCATCCCAGCCCATCCCAACCTGCCAGGAACCAGGGATGGACATCCCAACCCATCCCAACCCATCCCAACCTGCCAGGAACCAGGGATGGACATCCCAACCCATCCCAACCCATCCCAACCTGCCAGGAACCAGGGATGGACATCCCAACCCATCCCAACCTGCCGAACCCATCACCCAACCTGCCAGGAACCAGGGGATGGACATCCCAACCCATCCCAACCTGCCAGGAACCAGGGATGGACATCCCAACCCATCCCAACCCATCCCAACCTGCCAGGAACCAGGGATGGACATCCCAACCATCCCAACCCATCCCAACCTGCCAGGAACCAGGGATGGACATCCCAACCATCCCAACCCATCCCAACCTGCCAGGAACCAGGGATGGACATCCCAACCCATCCCAACCTGCCAGGAACCAGGGATGGACATCCCAACCATCCCAACTCATCCCAACCTGCCAGGAACCAGGGATGGACATCCCAACCCATCCCAACCTGCCAGGAACCAGGGATGAACATCCCAACCCATCCCAACCTGCCAGGAACCTGGGATGGACATCCCAACCCATCCCAACCCTTCCAGGAACCTGGGATGGACATCCCAACCCATCCCAACCCTTCCAGGAACCCTGGGATGGACGTCCTGACCCTTCCAGGGAATCTGGGATGGACATCCCAACCTGACCCAACAGGATGGACATCCCAAACCTTCCAGGTTCCTCCCAAACCTTCCAAGAATTTTGGGATGGACATCCCAACCCTGCCACGAAATCTGGGATGGATATCCCCAAACCTTCCAGGAACCCCAGCCCTTTCAGGATCCCCAGGATGGACATCCCAGCCCAGCCCAAACCTGCCAGGACCTTGGGATGGAAATCCTGCCCTGCCAGGAAATTTGGGATGGACATCCTAAACCTGTCAGGAATCCTGGGATGGACATCCTAACCTGTCAGGAATCCTGGGATGGACATCCCGTTCCTTTGGGATCCCTGGGATGGGAATCCCAGCCCCTCAGGGTTCCAGCAGCATTTTGGGATTGGAATTCCAGCACTTGGGGGTCTCCTGTAGCATTTTGGGAATTCCTCCCTTTGGGGTCTCCTGCAGGATTTTGGGGTGTCCTGGGATGGAAATCCCGGCCCCTTTGGGGTGTTTTTGGGGTCCCCTGGGTCAATCCCAGCCCCTTCCCCACTCTCACCCCCCCTTTCCCCGCTGGCCCGGGGGGTTCTGGGGGACGTGGGGACAAATTTGGGATTTTGAGGTCTGGATTTTGGAATGTGGATTTTAGGGTCTGGATTTGGGGTCAGGGTTTTGGGGACCTAGATTTGGGGTCTGGATTTGGGACCTGGATTTGGAGTCTGGATTTTGAGGTCTGGATTTGGGGTCTCCATTTTAGGGGAATTTGGGGTCTGGATTTTGGGACCTGGATTTAGGGTCTGGATTTGGGGACCTGGATTTGGGGTCAGGATTTTAGAGTCTGGATTTTGGGACCTAGATTTGGGGTCTTGATTTTAGGGTCAGGATTTTGGGGTCAGATTTTGGGGGTTTTTTCAGGTCTGGACTTTGGAATCTGGATTTCGAGGTCTGGATTTGGGGTCTCCACTTTAGGGTCAGGACTTTGGGGTGACACAGTGCTAGTGACCAAAGTTGTACAGGCAGGAGGGGGCTGAGGGTCCCCCCAAACCCCCCGGGACCCCCCACCCCAAAAACAAAAATAAGCACAAAAGTTCCCCCTGGGTGAACTCCTGTAAGTTATTGGGAGAAGGTTGAATTATTTTTGTTAATCACATCTCGACGATCAGTTCCTAGCTCCTTCCGCGGGGAGATTTTAGTAATAATAATAATAATTAATAATAATAATAATTAATAATTAATAATAAGCCAGGAAAAAAAACAAAAAAACCTTTTTTATTAAATCTTCCTCTATGCAAACCCCTCCTTTCCCCCCCCCAACCCTGGGAATTCCTATTTATTGTTCAGGTTTGATTTGTATTTTTGGGGAGCTGCGGGGGGAGGGGCGGGGGGGCGGGGCCTCCCCTCCCGGTTCTGCTCCTCCCCCTCTCCCCCTGCCTCCCCCACTCGGTTGTGAAACCAACCGTGGAATTTGATTTCATGGGGTTTTTGGAGGGGGTTTTTTTGCCAGATGGGTTAATAAAGATTCTATATCTGTACGTGGCTGTGCTCGGTGCCGCGCGGGGGGTCCCGGTACCGGGGCCGCTTTAAAGGACGCGGCACCTTTAAATCCCCCCCCCATTGGGGTTGTTTACACGGCGCGGCCCCGCCCCCTGTGAGTTTCGGGGGCGGTGATTGGCTGAGGGGAGAGCAAGGCGGGAGGTGATTGGTTGGAGGGCGGGCAGTGGGCGGGGCGTGCTGGGGAGCACAGAAGACGCGGAGCCGGATCGGGAGCGGGCACGGCTGCGCGCTGTCCCTCAGGTGCCGAACAGGTCCCGCACCGCCGGGTGCGCCCCGTCCCGCGCGCGGCGGCCCCGCGCATCGCGGAGCGCGGCCAGCCCCGGGCGGCGGCGCAGCAGCAGCGCGCACAGCTCCCGGTGCCCCTGCTCGGCGGCCTGGGGGCGGCAGCGGAGTCACCCCCGGGGGGCACGGGGAGCCCGGAGCCACCCACCCAGTTCGGGCAGGGCATCCCCCTGTGCCCCCACCCACCGGGTACGGGGATCCCCCTGTGCCCTCCCAATTCGGGCAGGGGCATCCCCCTGTGCCCCCACCCACCGGGTACGGGGATCCCCCTGTGCCCCCCACCCACCGGGTACAGGGATCCCCCTGTGCCCTCCCAATTCGAGCAGGGGGATTCCCCCTGTGCCCCCCACCCAATTCAGGCAAGGGCATTCCCCTGTGCCCCCACCCACCGGGTACGGGGTTCCCCCTGTGCCCCCACCCACCGGGTACGGGGATCCCCCTGTGACCTCTCCCAATTCGGGCAGGGAGATTCCCTGTGCCCCCCACCCACCTGGTATAGGGGGTCCTCTGTGCCCCCACTCCCACTCTCAGCAGGGGATCCCGCCGTGCCCCACCGGGTATGGGGGTCCCTCCGTGCCCCCCTCACCCCCTGTGCCCCCTCCAATTCGGGCAGGGGGATCCCCCGTGCTCCCGCCTGTTCCCGGTGCCCCCCGTGCCCGCACCTTGTGCAGGCCGGTTCTGCCGTCGCTGTCGGTGGCCGCGGGGTCGGCGCCGTGCTCCAGCAGCAGCTCGGTGACGGCGCGGTGCCCGCAGTAGCAGGCGCGGTGCAGCGGGGTGGCGCCGCCGGGGGTGCGGGCATCGCACGGGGCGCCGCGCTCCAGCAGCAGCCGGCACACGGCCAGGTGCCCGTTCCGGCTGGCGTAGTGCTGCGGGCAACGGGCCGTGGGCGGGGGCCCGGCTGCCCGGGACCCCCGGGCCAGGGCCGGGTACCCACAGCCTGGGACCCCCGGGCCAGGCTGGGTCCCCGCGGCCCCGTGCCAGGGGCTGTGTACCGGCTCAGGACCCCCGTGCCACGGCCGTGTACCCTGCCAGCTCAGGATCCCCGTGCCCCCCGTCCCCGTACCAGGGCCGTGTACCGGGTCAGGATCCCCCTGCCCCCCGTGCCCCCGTGTCCCCGTGTCCCCGTGCCAGGGGCCGTGTACCGGGTCAGGACCCCCGTGCCGCGGCCGTGTACCCTGCCAGCTCAGGATCCCCGTGCCCCCCGTGTCCCCGTACCAGGGCCGTGTACCGGGTCAGGATCCCCGTGCCCCCCGTGCCCCCCGTGTCCCCCGTGCCCCCGTGTCCCCGTACCAGGGCCGTGTACCGGCTCAGGATCCCCCGTGCCCCCCGTGTCCCCGTACCAGGGCCGTGTACCGGCTCAGGATCCCCGTGCCCCCCCGTGTCCCCCGTACCAGGGCCGTGTACCCCGCCAGGTCGCGCTCCGCGGGGTCCCCGCTCCGCTCCAGCAGCTGCAGCAGCCGCGCCTCGTCCCCGTCCCGCGCCGCTGCCCAGATCCCTGCGGGCACCGGCGCCGCCTCAGCGAGGGACGGGCCCGAGCCCTGCCCGGAGCCCGCCGGTACCGCCACCCTGCCCTGCCCGTGCCCTTCCGGTACCGCCATCCCAGCCCTGCCCGTGTCCCTCCGGTACCGACATCCCAGCTCACCCCGTGCGCCTCGGTACCATCCCAGCCCAGCCCGTGCCCCTCCGGTACCGACATCCCAGCCCTGCCCATGTCCCTCCGGTACCGACATCCCAGCCCACCCCGTGCGCCTCCGGGTACCGACATCCCAGCCCTGCCCGTGCCCCTCCGGTACCGCCGCTCCAACCCCTCCCCACGTGCCCCGCCGGTACCGGTGTTCCAACCCTGCCCCTGCCCCCTCCGCTACCCCAAGCCCAGCCCAGAGTCCTTGGGAGTCCCTCCGGTACCGGGTACCCCAGCCCGGAGCCCCCTGAGCTCCGCCGGTACCGGTAACCCGGCCCAGAGCCCCCGCCCCCGAGCCCCCCGGACCCCGCTCGAAGTCCATCTCGGACAGGCTCTGGTGCACGCTGGGCACGGCCACGCGGCCCGGGCAGCACGGAGCGGGCATCGCCTCCCGGCCCGGGCAGCACGGAGCGGGCGGAGAGCGGCGACCACCGGCCATGGCACCGGCGGCACCGGGGGGCACGGAAACGGCCGAGGGGAGACGGAAAGGGACGAGGGGGGACGGAAAAGACCGAGGAGAGGCGGAAATGGCCGAGTGACGACGAGAAGGGACGAGGAGAGGCGGAAAGAATCGAATGAGAACGGAAAGGGCCGAACGAGATCGGGAAGGGACGAGGGAAGACGGGAAGAGCCGAAAAGGGGCCGGGAAAGGCCGAAGGAAGCCGGGAAGGGCCGAAGGCACCGCCCGCAGAGCCCCGGTGCCGCCGCCGGGGGGCGCCAGCGGCCGCTCCGAGCCCCCAGTGGTGACCGGGGCTCGTTCTCTCCCCTCCCCCTCGCAGTTTTGGTGTCCCCAAGCCCCACTCCCATCTGCAATGGCAGTCCCAGGGCTCCAACTCCCCTTTGTGGGGGTCCCAGGGCTCTCCCTGCCCAGTTCTGGGCTCCCAAGGCTCCCTCCCATCGTCCACCACCCCAGGTTCCCAGGGGTCCCCCCCACACACTTATGGGGTCCCAGCAGCAATGGGGGTCCCTGGGCTCCTCACCCCTATACTGGGGTGTCCCTGGGACCGCCCCCCTCACTCCCCCCTCCCCAGCCCCATTTCCCACGGCCCCCAGCCCGTTCCCAGCCCCCGATCCCGTTTCCTGCGGCGCTCCCAGCAGCGGCTCCCCGGGGACCCCCCCGCGCTGACCCCCGCCATCCGGGGGAGGGGAGGGGGGAGCCCGGCCCGGCCCCCCCGCCTGGGAACGGCTCCGCTTTGTCCTTTTTTAGCCCCGCTGGAGCTTTTTCCATGAGCTCAGCACCGCGGGGGGAGCCCAAAACTCCTCCAGAACCCCCCAGAACCTCCACGGGCGTCGCTTTGCAAAGAAAGAGAGAGAGAGAGAGAGAGAGAGAGGAAAAAAAAATCCGAGATTTGGTTGCTTTTTGGGTTTTTTTGGAAGTCCTTTTATTATTAATATAAAAATACTCACGTATTTACAGCAAATAAATATATTTCGGTAACAAATAAATTACACTGGGGTGGGGGTTATACAAAAGGGGAGGGGGCGTGCAGGGGGGGACAGGCGGGGAGGGAGGGGACAAACAGCCAGGGCAGGGTGGGGACAGAGCCCTGGAAAAGGGACACGGAGGGAGCGGGTGGAGATAGAAAAATTGTCAGGGAGAAAAACCCGAAATGAGCCCAAAAAAACGTCCCGAGGGTCACCGCCCAGGGCCCGGGGGTGTCCCCGAGTCTGTCCCGCCAGGGGGACGCGGTACCGAGGGTGGGGGCGGTGACCCAAGGGGTGACACGGTGGCATGGCCCCGGGCAGGGCTGGGAACAGCAGCGCCGCCAGGGGGGACCGGTGCCAGGGTGACACGCCTGTCCCCAGGGCAGGTGACAGTGGCACCAGTGCCAGTGTGCGAGTCCCCAAGGTGGACACTGGCACTGGGGTGACACTGCTGTCCCCAGGATAATGCTGTGGTGACACTGCTGTCCCCAAGCCAGGCACGGGGGTGACACTGCTGTCCCCAGGGCAGATGCTGGGGTGACACTGCTGTCCCCAGGGCACGTACCAGTGTGGCAATCCTGTCCCCAAGGTGGGTCCCAGTGCCAGTGTGTCAGTCCTTAAGGTGGGCACTGGCGCTGGGGTGACACTGCTGTCCCCAAGCTGGGCACTGGGGTGACACTGCTGTCCTCAGGGTAGGTACCAGCATTGCAATCCTGTCCCCAGGCTGGATGCTGATGCCAGGAGTCCGTGCCCAGCCGGGTACCGGTGCCAGGTGTCCATCCCAGACAGGTACCAGTGCCAGGTGTCCATCCTCAGCCAGATACCAGTGCCAGGTGTCTGTGCCCAGCTGTTATGAATGCCAGGTGCCCATTCCCAGCCAGTACCAGCGCCAGGTGTCCATCCCAGCCGGGTACCAGCGCCAGGTGTCCATCCCAGCCGGGTACCAACGCCCGGTGTCCATCCCAGCCGGGTACCCGGTGCCAGGTGTCCATCCCAGCCGGGTACCAGCGCCAGGTGTCCATCCCAGCCGGGTACCAACGCCAGGTGTCCATCCCAGCCGGGTACCAGTGCCAGGTGTCCATCCCAGCCGGGTACCGGTGCCAGGTGCCCATCCCAGCCGGGCTCTGGTGCCGGCTGTGCCATGCCGTGCCCGCACCGCGCCGGCCCCCGGAGCCGAGGAAGGCGCCGCTCACACCGACGACTCCTCGGGGTTGGAGTCGGGCAGGGGCTGGCGCTGCTGCAGCTTGCGCCGCAGCTCCTCGGCCAGGTCGGCGCAGGCCGGGCGCTCCTCGCTGCCCAGCGCCAGCCGGATGTAGCCGTTGGAGGCCGAGCCGCGCAGGGGGCCCAGGTGGATGCGGGTGGGCGAGTGCAGCGGCTGCCCGGGGATGGCGGCGGGCGGCGAGCCGGCACCGGGGCCGCCGTTGCGGCAGCAGGCGCTGCCGGCCGTGCTGGCGTGGCCGGGCACGATCTTGAGCGAGCCGTCCGAGTAGTAGTAACTGGAGGGGTCCCAGAGCTTCTCGTCCGAGTCGGAGGCGGCGCTGGAGGCGAAGCGCGGGCTGGGCGGCTCCTTGGGCAGCTCGATGGGGTACACCAGCGTGCTCTCGATGGCCTTGGCGCCCTTGCCCAGCTCGTGGCGCAGCCGGCGCCACAGCGACAGCACGGCCAGCAGCAGCAGCAGGCACAGCGCGCCCAGGCACACGGCCAGCACCCACACCACGCCCAGGCTCTCCAGCGGCGCCCGCGTCTCCAGCGGCGCGCCCGGCCCCGCCAGCACGGCCACGCGGTACTCCTGCGCCGGCAGGCGCGCGCCCTGCTCCTCGGCCAGGCAGCGGTACGTGCCGCTGTGCTGCGCCCCCGCGCCCGGCACCACCAGCGCCCGCAGCCGCGCCTCGCCCAGCACCAGCACCTGCTCAGCCGCCAACGCACGGCCCTCGAAGGTCCAGAGAGCCCGCGCCAGGTTGGAGCCCAGGCGGCACGTCAGCACCAGGTCTGTGCCCGCCACCACCGTCACGTTCTTGGGGGTCAGGGGCCCTGCAGGGAGCGGGGGGTCAGAGGGGATGGTGCAGGGTGGGACCCATGGGATGGGATGGGATGGGATGATGGGATGGGATGGGATGGGATGGGATGGGATGGGATGGGATGGGATGGGATGGGATGGGATAGGGACACCCATGTGCTACCAGTACGGTCTCACCTTGCTTGGCCACCTGTGGCACAGAGCAGGCGCCGGTGTCGGAGCTCAGCACGTCCTGCACCAGGTGGGACCTGCAGGGGGAAGGAACAGTGAGGGGGAGTCCTTGTGGCGTCCCCTCCCCAGGGACCCACAAGGATCAGTGATCCCACCCCTGGCCCTGCCAGACACCCCGAATTCCCACCCTGGAGCCCTGCACAGACACCCCAAATTCCCACGCTGGAGCTTCGGCAGCCTCGGGTCTGTGCCCATTCCCTGGCAGTGCCCAGCACCCTCTAGGGGGCAGAACTGTTCCCAAAACACAGGCTGAGGGGGCTGTGAGTGCTGTCCCTGCTCCATGTCCCCGTCCTCATTGTGCCCATGCCCACTGTGCCCTGTATCCATTGTGCCCATCCCCGTGCCCTCCCCCTTGTTCCCATGCCCGTTGTGTCCGTACCCATCCCCGTACCCGTTGTGCCCGTCGGTGCGCACGCAGGCGCTGCCGTTGCGGCTCCAGGCGCAGTAGGGGTCCCGTGCCAGCACGCAGTCGGTGCAGGACTGGTAGCGCCCACAGTCTGCCAGGGGCAGCTGTGCCACCTGCAGGCGGGAACCGGCGAACAGCAGCTTCTGCCAGGGGGACACAGGGTGAGGTGACGCTGCCCGGTGCAACCGCAGTGCCACTGCCACCCCCGCCGCGCTCACCTTGGTGCCCGCCAGCACCAGGCTCTCCACGGGCTGCGCCGGCTCGAACACCTGCAGCTCCTCCACCAGGTGGATGCGGGAGCCCAGATCCAGCGCCTTGTGCACCCAGCCATCACCTGCGGGCGGGCACGGCGGGCACCGGGGTCAGGGCACCGCAGGGGCTGGCCCCAAGGCGCCCTGCTCCTCAGAGCCCTGTCCCCTCGGTGCTCTGTCCCCTCTGTGCTCTGTCCCCTCAGAGCCCTGTCCCCTCGGAGCCCTGCCCCCTCAGTGCCCTGTCCCCTCTGTGCTCCGTCCCCTCAGAGCCCTGTCCCCTCTGTGTTCCGTCCCCGTGGTGCCCTGTTCCCTCTGCCCCGTGTCCCCACGGTGCCCTGACCCCGTGGTGCCATGTCCCCTCTGTGCTCTGTCCCCTCAGAGCCCTGTCCCCTCTGTGTTCCGTCCCCGTGGTGCCCTGTTCCCTCTGCCCCGCGTCCCCATGGTGCCCTGTCTCCTCTGTGCTCTGTCCCCACGGTGCCCTGACCCCGTGGTGCCATGTCCCTGTCCCCCCTGCCCCTGCCCCCGTCCCTGGCATTACCTGTGCCAATGAACAGCACCTCGTAGGTGGCCCCATCCAGCCCAGCCACGCGATCCACCACCAGCTGGGTGAAGTTGGCGTCCTTCTTGAGCAGCAGAGGGCGGCCGCGCTGGGGAGGCACCGGCTCGTCCATCAGCGGGTGCTTCTTGGCGAAGTTGAGCGTGTTGTCGGGCAGCTCCAGGGAGCTGGCGAAGCCGTTCTGCCGGTGCCAGTCCGTGATGCACTGCAGGGGGGCACGGGGCTCACTCAGGGCATGGGGCATCACTGGGGCATGGGGGGCACTGTCAGGGCATGGGGGCACTGTCACGGGCACGGGGGGCAGTCTCAGGGCACAATCAGGGCATGGGGGCACTGTCAGGGCACGGGGGGCACTGTCAGGGCACTGTCAGGTCATGGGGGGCACAGTTAGGGGCACTGTCAGGGCATGGGGGTCACTGTCAGGGCATGGGGGGCACAGTCAGGGCACTGTCAGGGCATGGGGGTCACTGTCAGGGGCACGGGGGGCACTGTCAGGGCACTGTCAGGGCATGGGGGCACAGTCAGGGCACTGTCAGGGCACGGGGGCACTGTCAGGTCATGTGGGGGCACAGTCGGGGGCACTGTCAGGGCATGGGGGGTCACTGTCAGGGCATGGGGGCACTGGTGTGGGTCCCACATCCTCTGAGGATGGCAGAGATGAATCTCAAATCCCTCTCAGGGAGGGCACCACAGACAGATCCCAACACCTCAGAGGGCACCACCAGCCCCACAGACAGATCCCAACTCCTCTGGGGCACCACCAACCCCACAGACAGATCCCAACCCCTCAGGGGCACCCCCAGCCCCACAGACAGATCCCCAACCCCCTCAGGGGCACTCCCCAGCCCCACAGACAGACCCCAACCCCTCCCAGGGGGCACTCCCAGCCCACAGACAGATCCCAACCCCTCAGGGGCACCCCCAGCCCCACAGACAGATCCCAACCCCTCAGAGGGCACCACCAACCCCATGGATGGATCTCAACCCCTCAGGGGCACCCCCAGCCCCACAGACAGATCCCAACCCCTCAGGGGCACTCCCAGCCCCACAGACAGATCCCAACCCCTCAGGGGCACTCCCAGCCCCACAGACAGATCCCAACCCCTCAGGGGCACCCCCAGCCCCACAGACAGATCCCAACCCCTCAGAGGGCACCACCAACCCCATGGATGGATCTCAACCCCTCAGGGGCACCCCCAGCCCCACTCACCGCGCCAGGCCGGGGGCTGGGCACCTCGCCCGAGTAGCGTCCCCATTTCTGTGCCTGCTCCCTGTACTCCTTGTAGGGCCCCTCGAAGGCCTTCTTCACCTCCAGGATGTGGTAGCGGCAGATGGCAGAGACATCCACGTCCCCCCTGCGGGAACACCGGGGTGGCAGCCAGTGGGCACCGGGACACGGCCACCATGGGCACCAGGACATGGCCACCATGGGCACCAGGACACAGCCACCATGGGCACTGGGACATGGCCACCATGAGCACAAGGACACAACCAACGTGGGCACAGGGACACGGCCACCATGGCCATGGGGATACAGCCACCATGGGAACCATGGTTATCCACTGGGATACAGCCATCATGGCCAATATGGTCACCAAAGGAAGAGCACCATAGGCAGTGGGACAGGGCCACCATGGGCACCAGGACGGGACCATCACGGGCACCATGGGCACCAGGACAAGAGCACCACAGCCACCATAGGCACCAGGACAAAGCCACTATGGGCACCTGGACAAGGCCACCATGTCCTTGGGGACACGGCCACCATGGGCACCATGGGCACCAAAGCAAGACCACCATGTCCATGAGGACACAGCCACCACGTGCCCAGGGCCGCGGGCACGTTGGGCACTCACCAGCGGGCGCGGAAGACGCCGAAGAAGGCGGTGTCCTGCCAGTGGGCCCCGGGCAGCGTGAACACAGCCTGCAGGCGGTTGAAGTGCAGCTGCTGCTCGGGCGCCGAGCACACCAGGCGCGCCTTCAGGAACGACGTCCACTTCTTCTGCAGCGTGCGCGCGCCGCCCACGTCCCCCTGCGTGGGCACGGGGACATGGCATCACCTCGGGCACGGGGACATGGCATCACCACGGGCATGGGGACATGGCATCACTGCAGGCACAGGGACACCGTGTCCCCCTCTTGCGGGCAAGGGACATGGCATCACCACCGAGGCAGGGACATGGCATCACCACGGGCATGGGGACACGGCATCGCCATGGGCCGCGGGGACATGGCATCACCACGGGCATGGGGACGTGGCATCACCATTGGCATGGGAAGCGGCATCACCATGGGCATGGGGACATGGCATCACTGCAGGCACAGGGACACCGTGTCCCCCTGCGCGGGCACGGGCACATGGCATCACCTCGGGCACGGGGACATGGCATCACCACGGGCATGGGGACACGGCATCGCCATGGGCACGGGGACATGGCATCACCACGGGCATGGGGACGTGGCATCACCATTGGCATGGGGAAACGGCATCACCATGGGAATGGGAGACATGGCATCACCGCAGCGGGCACAGGGATCATCACGCATGTCCACTGCTCAGCGAGCGCGGGGACATGGCATCACAGCGGGTATGGGGACATGGCATCACCGCGGGCACTGGGGACATGGCATCACCATGGGAATGGGGACATGGCATCACTGTGGGCACAGGACACCGTGTCACCGCGGGCATGGGGACATGGCATCACCACGGGCATGGGGACATGGCATCACCGCGGGCACGGGGACATGGCATCACCGTGGGCATGGGGACACAGCATCACCGTGGGCATGGGGACACAGCATCACCGCGGGCACGGGGACACAGCATCACTGCGGGCATGAGGACATGGCATCACTGCGGTCATGGGGACACGGCATCACCGTGGGCACGGGGACACAGCATCACCGCAGGCATGGGGACATGGCATCACCGCAGGCACGGGGACACCGTGTCACCACGGGAACGGGGACATGGCATCACTGCGGGCACGCAGACACAGCATCACAGCAGGCATGGGGACACGGTATCACCATGGGCACGGGGACACAGCATCACCATGGGCATGGGGACACGGCATCACCGCGGGCACGGGAGACATGGCATCACCGCGGGCATGGGGACACGGCATCACCATGGGCACGGGGACACGGCATCACCACGGGCACGGGGACATGGCATCACTGAGGGCACGGGGACACGGCCAGCATGGCCACTGCCACACAGCCAGTGCGGGCACAGGGACACTCTGTCACCGCAGGCACGGCGACACAGCCACCGCGAGCATGGGGACCCACAGCACCATGGGCACTGCCACACAGCCAGTGCGGGCACTGGGACACGGCCACCATGGACACTATGAGCACTGTGGGCACCGCAGACACCGTGGGCACCACGGGAATTGGGACATGGCCACCACAGACACCATGGGCACCACAGGCACCGTGGGCACCAGGGCTAATAGGAACGCATTAACCTCACAATGTTAATAATAACGACTACAATAATCCTGAAAATATTAGTAGAAATGCATTAGTTTCACAATAATAATAATAATCTACTACTAATAATAAAAATGCATTTATCTCAAAATTATAATAATAATAATAAAAATATTAGTAAAATTCAGTTAATATAACAATAATATTAATGAAAATATTAAGAGAAATTTATTAATCTTATGGTGATGATAATGAAAATGTTAGTAGAAACACATTAATTTTATAATAATTACGAAAATATTAATAGAAATGCATTAATATAATAAAGTTAGTGAAAACATTAATATCAATGTATTACTATAATGACGACAGTATTAAAAATATTACTAGAAATGTTAGTTTTATGATGACGATAACAGTAATAATAAAAATAGTAATAAAAATGCATTGACTTCTTGATGATAATTCACAATAATAATATCAATAACAATAATAATAAAATATTAATAAAACCACATTAATTCCACGCCCATCCCCTGCCGTGCTTGGCACTGGTGGCACATTGAGGTGCCCAAACCCAACACTGCCAGCACTGCCCAAACCCATCCATGCCAACTTCCCGCCCCTCAACCAGCTCCAGGTGTCCCAGGTGTCCCCAAGCGTGCCCAGGTGTCCCCAGGTATCCCCATGTGTGCCCAGCCGTTTTCAGGTGTGCCCATACCTTGCAGACCCGTGCCACCCGTGCCACCACCTGCTCGGCGTAGCAGTCGTACTCGACGGCGCGCTCGCTGAAGAAGAAGTAAACCTTGTCATCGTCGCCGCTGCCGCTGCCCGCGCTCTCGGGCACGAAGGCCGACGCCACGAAGTGGGGCTCTGTGAAAGCACAGTGTCACAGGGGTGGGACGTGTCCCTGTGCCCTCCCTGTGCCCCTGTCCCTGCTGTGCCCCGTGCCCCTGTCCCTGTGCCATGCCCTGTGCTCTCCCCATGCCCGTCCTTGCTGTGCCCTTGCCCCTGCTGTGCCCTCTCTGTGCCCGTGCCCCTGTCCCTGCTGTGCCCTCCCCGTGCCCTTGTCCCTGTGCCCCTGCCCCTTTGCCACGCCCTGTGCCCTTCCCCACGCCCATGTCCCTGTGCCCCTGTCCCTGCTGTGCCCCGTACCCTCCCCGTGCCCCCACCACTGCCGTGCCCACCGTTGAGCCAGGAGGTCAGGTACTCTGTCTTCATGGAGTAGTGCGGGCCCAGGTTGCGCAGGATGACAGGCTCCGTGCCCAGGAAGTTGTTGAAGGTGGCAGAGTAGAGCTCCCCGTCTGTGAGGGGAGGGGTTTTAATGGGGGGTGGCGGGCACGGGGGCACCCCCAGGACCCCAGAGGTGTCACCTACCCACGATGAGGCCGGTGTGGCCCTTGGTGGGGTCGTAGGGACATTTGCCTTTGCCGTCCTCGAATGCCACCGGGTCCAGGGTGAAGCCGGACAGCTCCTGGGGGGGGCACAGGGGTGGGTGGGGGGCACTGAGTCATGTCCCCCTCACCCAGACAGGGCCCAGGTACAGGGACACCCCTCCAGGGGGCAGGGACAGCCCTGGGCACCCTCCTGGGCACACGGACAGCCCTCGAGGGGGGACAGGGAGACCCCTGGATGATCCTTCTGGGACCGGGACAGTCCTGGAGACAGGGACATCACTGGATGAGGGAACAGGGACAGCCCTGGATGATGCTCCTGGGGACAGGGACACCCATGGATGAGGGACAGGGACACCACTAAATGATGTTCCTGGGGACAGGGACATCCCTGGACCACTCTCCTGAGGATAGGGACACCCCTGGATGATGATCACAGGGACACCTTATGAGAACAAGGACACTCACATCCATGATTCTCTGGGACACAGGGACACCCCTGGCTGACCTGCTCCGGGGACAGGGACCACCCTGGGGACAGGGACCCTCCCAAGATGACCCATCTAGGACAACCCAAGTGCACAGGAGACATCCCCAACCCGCCCTGACAGAGACAAAACCACCCTAAATGCCACCTCTGGGGACATCTGGGACACCCCAAGTGCACAGGAGACACCTCAATCTGCCCTCATAGGCATAAAACCATCCCTGGGCATCTCTAAATGCAGGGCCTCAAGGCCAGGTGAGGGCAGGGGAAATTGGGGACCCCCGTGTTTTGGGGCCCCCACTCACGATGTAGGTGCACTTGGGCTGGAAGGCGTAGGTGCCGCAGGCGTACAGGTGGGAGCTGTTGTAGCTCTGCAGGAAGCGCACGTAGTTGAAGCAGTCGGTCTGGGAGGGGACACAGGGGACATTAAAGGGCTGACAACACAGCCAGGGGGGTCTGGGCATGGGGACAAGGGACACTGCCCAGGACAGTGGGAGTCCAGGGTGTGGGGACAAGGGATATTGCACAGGGACAGTGGCACACTGAGGGTGAGAGCTCTGGGTGTGGGGACAGGGACACTCCACAGGTACAGGGATGACGGTTCCAGGTGTGGGGACATGAGGACAGCATGGGGACAGTGGCACAGTAAAGGGACCAAAGTCTCAGGCACGGGACAGTACCATAGCAAAGGGCATAGGGACAGAGGACACTGGCACTGCCACCACATGGGGACAGGGGAATGGGGCATGGCATGGGGACACAGGGCATAGACAGGGACACTACAGCTGGCGCATCACAGGGACACAGGGACAGGGACACTGGAGCTGGCAGGGCACAGGGACACAGAGTATGGCACAGGGACACAGGGCAAGGCACAGGAACAGGGACAAGGACACTGGAGATGGCAGGACACTGGGACACAGAGCATGGCACAGGGCATGACACAGGGACACTGGAGCTGGCACAGAACAGGAACAATGGGCATGGGACAGGGCATGGCACAGGGACACAGGGACGCAGGGACAGAGACACGGGAGCTGGCACAGCACAGGGATACAGGTACAGGAATACAGGGATACAGGGACACAGGGACACTGCAGCTGGCAGGACACTGGGACACAAAGCATGGCACACGGACGAGGCCACTGGAGCTGGCATGGTGCCCCAAACCCCCCACACTCCTGTGCCCACCTGGTTGTTCTTGCCCTTCTGCACGCACTCCGCCTTCTTCTCCATGGGTGCCTCCCAAGAGATCTGGGGGGCAGAGGGGTCAGGGCTGGGATGTCACCCCCCGCCCCAAACCCGGCACCCCTGGTTTTGGGGAGCCCTGGGTGCTCACCGCCGCCTTGAGCTCCACGGTGCCGGTGGCCAGGGCGAACACGGCCTCACGGGCACCCACGTAGAGCAGCCCCTCGGCCTCGTCCAGCAGCAGCGTCAGGTAGTGAGAGACCCCGCCCTGAGAGAAGCGCCTGGCCGTGTCCCGCAGCTCTGTGGGGACAGGGACACGGGCTGGGACACCACAGGTCTGTGGGACACCCATAGCACCCAGAGCCCCTGCCAGATCCCACCCACAGCACCCAGAGCCCCTGCCAGATCCCAGCCACAGCACCCACAGCCCCTGCCAGATCCCAGCCACAGATCTGTGGGGACATTCCCAGCACCCAAAGCCCCCATCAGACCCCAGCCACAGCTCTGTGGGGACAGGGACAATGGGCTGGGACCCCACAGCTCTGAGGAGACAAAGTGCTGGGACCCCCCCCCATTTCTGTGGGAACACAGGGACACTGAGCTGGGACCCCCACCCTCAGCTCTGTGGGGACAGAGGAACACTAAGCTGGGACCCCCACCCTCAGCTCTGTGGGAACACAAGGACACTGAGCTGGGACCCCCACCCCCAGCTCTGTGGGGACACAAGGACACTGAGCTGGGACCCCCACCCTCAACTCTGTGGGGACACAGGGACACTGAGCTGGGACCCCCACCCACAGTTCTGTGGGAACACAGGGACACTGAGCTGGGACCCCCACCCTCAGCTCTGTGGGGAAAACAGGGACACTGTGCTGGGACCCCCACCCCCAGCTCTGTGGGAAAACAACAGGGACACTGAGCTGGGATCCCCACCCCTCAACTCTGTGGGGACACAGGGACACTGAGCTGGGACCCCCACCCCCCATTTCTGTGGGACCACAGGGACACTGAGCTGGGACCCCCACCCCCCATTTCTGTGGGGACACAGGGACACTGAGCTGGGACCCCCACCCCCATTTCTGTGGGAACACAGGGACACAGAGCTGGGAGCCCCCCTCAGCTCTGCAGGACCACGGGGACCCAAGGCAGGGACCCTCGCGCACCCCCCGCCCCCGCTGGACCCCCCGGCCCGTGGCACACAAAGGTCCCTTTGTCACCGGCGGCGCTGGCCGAACACAGTGGCCTTTGCAGGGACCCCTTGGCCCCCCCGCGCCCCCCCCACGCCCCCCGGCCACCCCCGGGCCCCGCAGAAAGGAACCATTGACGGAACAGCGCCAGGGCCCCCGGGCGGGGACAGCGACACGGGGCTGGCACGGCACGGGGGCGGCAGCGGGACAGCGGCACGGCTGAGGGTGGGGGACCTGGTGCGGGGACAGGGGACACTGCACAGGGACAGTGGCATGGCTGAGGGTGGGGGACCTGGTGTGGGGACAGGGGACACTGCACAGGGACAGTGGGAGTCCAGGCTGCGGGGACAATGGACACTGCACAGGGACAGGGATGACATGAGGACAGCATGGGAACAGTAGCACAGCAAAGGGACCAAAGTCTCAGGCACCGGACAGGGGCATAGTAGAGGGGTGGGGTCTGGGACAGGGACAGGGGACATGGCATGGGACAGGGATAGGGAACAGGGGGCACTGCCACCACATGGGGACAGGGGAATGGGGACACAGGGCATGGCACGGGGACAGGGATGCTGGAGTTGGCATGGCTCAGGGACACAAGGTGAAAGCACAAGACAGGGACAGAGGCTGTTGGCATGGGACGAGGACGGAATCTCAGGGTGCTGGCAGGGCAGGGGGACGTGGCAGAGGGATGGGGACACAGGACATGGCCGAGGGATGGGACAGGATGATGGCAGGGCGTGGGGACAGGAAACGGCAGAGGGATGGGACAAGGGACACGGCAGACGGATGGGACGGGATGGTGGCAGGGCGTGGGCACAGGGGACATGGAGGAGGGTTAGGACAAAGGATCTGGTAGGGGGATGGGGACAGGGGACAGGAAACAGGGATGGGGACACGGCAGAGGGATGGGGATATGGCAGAGGGATGGGGACAGGGTACACAGCACAGGGATGGGCAGGGGACATGGCAGACGGATGGGACAGCAGGGGACAGGGCACAGGGATGGGGACAGGACACACGGCACAGGGATGGGGACAAGGGACATGGCACAGGGCATTGTCCCCCAGGCCATGGCACAAGACTGGGGACACAGAGCAGCATCCCTTTATGTCCCCCTGTGCCCCCACAGACCCCAGTTTTGGGGATATCCACCCACCCCCCAGTGCTGACAAACTCTGTGGTGGGACAACAGCCACCACCGTGACAAGGGACACAAGCTGCACCCCCCCTGTCCCCGAGCCCTCCCCGGCACTCACCCGCGTAGGGGACAGTCCTCCTGGGCACAGCACTCCAGGACGCCCCGGTGGCCCCAGCGGCGGTGGCAGCGGTGACGAGGGCCAGCAGCAGCAGCAGCGCGGCGAGGGCCAGCGGCCGGCGGGGGGCCATGGCGCCGGGGTGCGGGGCACACCGCGGGGTCCCTGGGGGGGGACACGGCCCCGCCGGGGCCCGGTCAGCGCCGCGGGGCAGCGGCGGCGTCACGCGGGCGGCGCGGGGACAAGGCGGCATTGAGGCAGCGCTGTCACGAGGCTGGGGGCACCCCACGCCCCGGGGACACCCCGAGCCTCCCCACCCCGCCCGGCCCCTCCTCACCGGGGGGAGCCCACGGAGCAGGAAACGGAGCCCGGCCGCTTCCCACCCCCCCGCGTCCTGCCCGGGAGCTCCCGGTGCCCCGGGGGTGCCCCGCCGTGCCCCCCCGCTCTGCCCCGCGCCGGGCAGGATGCGGCCGGCAATTGTTCTGTCCTGCCCGGCGGGAAGCAGGAAGTTGGGGGGGCTCGGGGGGGCTCCCAGTGACGGCTCGGGAAGGATTTCCGGGAGGGTGGGGGGCCGGGAACGGGCGTGGGAATGGGGGACACCCCGGCCGGGCTTCCTGGGGCGGGGGGTGAGGGTGGCACGGCCACAACTAGGGTGTAAGAGGCACATCTGGAGTGTCACGGGGCACATCTGGGGTGCCAGCGGCACAGCTGGGGTGTAATGGGCACAGCCGGGGTGCCACAGGAACATCTGGGATGCCACGGCCACATCTGGGGTGCCACGGCCACACCTGGGGTGCCACAGGGAAAGTCGGGATCCCACAGGCAGATATGGGGCGTCAGGGGCCTGGCCAGGGTGCCATGGGCATAGCTGGAGTGCCACGGGCAAAATCGGGGAGCCACGGGCAAAATCGGGGCACAACAGATAAATCTGGGGTGCCACAGGCCAATCTGGGGCGCGGTGGGCACAGTCGGGGTGCCACAGGCCAATCCGGGGTGCCCTGGGCACATTCGGGGTGCCACAGGAACGGCCAAGCGGCCGCGGGCACGGCCGGGGTTCAACAGGCACAGCTGGGGTGCAACAGGCACGGCCACACGGACAAAAGCACAGCGAGGGTGCCACAGGCCACAGCCGCGGCCGGGGCGTCCTGGCCACCACCGGGGTGCCACAGGCAAGGCTGGGGTGCCCTGGGCACGGCGGGGTGCCCACGGCGGGGACAGGCACCCTCAGGGTACAACAGCAGGCCGGGCTCCCCGCCGTGCCCGAGTCCGGCGCTGGACACCCGGGGTGCCCTGAGGGGCCCGGGGCGTGCGGCCCCGGCCGGGGGGGCTCACGGCGGTGCCAGCCCAGGGTCCCCACGGCGGTGCCAGCCCAGGGTCCCCACGGCGGTGCCCTCCCATCTCGGGGGTCCCCAGCGCCACCCGAATCCCCGCCGCTCCCCTGTCGCCCGTACTGTGGGGGTCCCCAGCACCGACGGACCCGCGCGGCGGAGGGGGAGATCCCGGCCCCCCCATGCACGGGCTGGGGGGGAGCCGGTGGCGATCCCCGGTACCGGGAGGAACAAAGCGCCTCCTCCTCCTCCTCCTCCCGCCCCCGCGGCTCCGCCACAACAATACCGGGGCGGGGCGCGGAGGGGGGGCCCGCACTCACCTCAGGGCGCGGCGGCGGCGGCGGCGGCAGCAGCGGGGCGGGAGGCGGCCGTCAGGGGCGGGGGGCTCGGGGGGGCAGCCCGGGCGGGGCGGCGGGGGGCGGGGGCCCGGCGGGGTCTGGACGGGGCGGTGGAGGGAGGCGGGGAGGCGGCGGAGCGGGGCGGGGGGCGCGGGGGGGCCCGGCCGGGGCGCGGGAGGCGGGAGCGGCCGTGAGGGGCGGCGGCGGGAGCGCGCCGCGCGGCTCCGCGCGGCCCCGCCCAGCCGTGACGTCACGGGCCCCTTAGGGGAGGGGGGCGCAGGTCGGGTCGGGTCAGGTCGGAACCGCTCGGGTCCTCTCCCCTACGATCGGACGTGTTCGGAACCGCTCGGGGCGGCTCTGATCGGATCGGAACCGCTCGGGTCCCGCCGGACCCCTATCCAGTCCGAACTGCGGCCGCTCGGAACTGCTCGGCTCAGATCGGCTCGGAACCTGTCGGGTCTTGCTGGAACCAGTTGCCTCAACCAGGCTCAGCCCAGCCCAGCTCGGCTCGGTTTGGGTCGGATCCAGAACCCACCAGCCCAGTGCAGCCCCAGTGGCCTGGCTTGGTTCAGCCAGGTTCAGCTCAGCCCAGTTCTTGACTCAGCCGGGTTTGGAGTGTACCGGTTGGATTCAGCCCAGTTCAGCCCATTTCAGCCCCATTGGCCTGGCTTGGTTTAACCAGGCTCAGCTCAGCCCGGTTCTTGGCTCAGCCCAGTTTGGGGTGTCCTGGTTGGATTCAGCCCAGTTTAGGCCAACTTAACCAGGCTCACTCAGCTCAGCCCAGTTGGGCTCAGCTCAGCGTGGTTTAACCCAGGTCAGCCCAGCCTGGCTTCATTGGCCTGGCTTGGCTTAGCTCAGCCTGGTTTTACCCAGCCCAGTTGGGCTCAGTTCAACCCAGCTTAACCAGGCTCAGCCCATCTCAGTTTGGCTCAGTTCATCCCAGTCCAGTTCAATTTGACCAGTCCCAGTTCAGTTATTTTCATCCCAGTTCAGCTCATTTTGGCCAATCCCAGTTTGGCTCAGCTCAGCCCAGTTCAGCCCAGATTGCCCAACCCCAGTCCAACTCTGCCCATCCCTGTTTATCCCAGTTGTGGCAATCCCAGCTCAGTTCTTTTCATCCCAGTTCAGCCCAATTTGGGCTATCCCAGTTCAGTTCTTTTCATCCCAGTTCAACTCCCTTTGGCCAATCCCAGTTTGGCTCAGCTCAGCCCAGTTCAGCCCAGGTTGCCCAACCCTAGTCCAACTCTGCCCATCCCAGTTCAGCCCAGTTTGGTCAATCCCAGCTCAGTTCTTTTCATCCCAGTTCAGCCCAATTTGGGCTATCCCAGTTCAGTTCTTTTCATCCCAGTTCAGCCTAGTTTGGGCAATCCTGGTTCAGGTCTTTTCAGCCCAGTCCAACTCTGCTCATCCAAGTCCAGCCCAGTTTGGCCAGTCCCAGTTGAGCTCTGCTCAACCCAGTTCAGCCCAGTTTGGGCAATCCCAGTTCAGTTTTTCTTTTTGGGTCCCCTGGGCCCATTCCCAGTATCATTTCCAGTGCCACTCCCGGTGCCACTCCTGGGGTTCATTCCCAGGATTCCCCCAGGATCCCTGTCCCGGTGAGGATGAGGAAGGAGAGGATGAGGATGAAGCCCTCGGGCACCATCGGTGCTGCAGCACGGCCAGGTCACCTCCAGGGACAGGACAAGTGACACGTGGTGACATCCCTGCTGGGGCACGGCCCAGCTGGCACGGCCGGCGGGCACCTCTCCAGGCACTGGCACCGTGCTCCGCTAATTAACGGGGCAGAGATAACGAGGGCACGCGCAGCGGGCACCGCACCGGGCAGATGGCACCGAGCTGTGTCCCCAAAGGCAGCGCTGAGGTGGCACCGGGGAGAGGGAGGCTGTGCCCACGTCCCTGTCACCTCTGCCTCCCCGAAATGCCCAGGGACACAGCCCTGGGTGGGGACCCAGAGACCCCCAGTGCCCAGGGACCCCCCAGTGCCCAGGGACCCCTCAATGCTCGGGTACCCCCAATGCCCAGGGACCCCCCAATGCTCGGGTACCCCCAATGCTCGGGTACCCCCAGTGCCCAGGGACCCCCCAGTGCCCAGGGACCCCCAGTGCCCAGGGACCCCTCAATGCTCGGGGTACCCCCCAATGCCCAGGGACCCCCCAGTGCCCAGGGACCCCTCAATGCTCGGGTACCCCCAGTGCCCAGGGACCCCCCAATGCCCAGGGACCCCCAATGCTCGGGTACCCCCCAATGCCCAGGGACCCCCAGAGCCCCAGGGACCCCCAG
This sequence comes from Luscinia megarhynchos, assembly GCA_034336665.1. Taxonomy (NCBI): domain Eukaryota; kingdom Metazoa; phylum Chordata; class Aves; order Passeriformes; family Muscicapidae; genus Luscinia; species Luscinia megarhynchos. The sequence continues at coordinate 5,692,227 of CM067584.1, forward strand.
TGCCCAGGGACCCCTCAATGCTCGGGTACCCCCAGTGCCCAGGGACCCCCACAGTGCCCAGGGACCCCTCAATGCTCGGGTACCCCCAGTGCCCAGGGACCCCCCAGTGCCCAGGGACCCCTCAATGCTCGGGTACCCCCAATGCCCAGGGACCCCCCAGTGCCCAGGGACCCCCCAGTGCCCAGGGACCCCCCAATGCTCGGGTACCCCCAATGCCCAGGGACCCCTCAATGCTCGGGTACCCCCAGTGCCCAGGGACCCTCCAGTGCCCAGGGACCCCTCAATGCTCGGGTACCCCAAATGCCCAGGGACCCCCCCAGGGATGCCCAGGGACCCCCGATGCCCAGAGACCCCCAGGGCTAGGGACTCCTCGATGCCCGGGTACCCCTCGATGCCCAGGGTCCCCTCTTGATGCCCAGGGACCCCACAGTGCTCAGATATTCCCCCAATGCCCAGGGACTCCCCTAATGCCCAGAGACCCCTCAGTGCCCAGGGACCCCTCAGTGCCCAGGGACCCCTCAATGCTCAGGTACCCCCCAGTGCCCAGGGACCCCCCAAAGTGCCCAGGGACCCTTCAATGCTCGGGGTACCCCCAGTGCCCAGGGACCCCCACAATGTCCAGAAACCCCCAGTGCCCAGGGACCCCCCAATGTCCAGGGACTCCTGAATGGCCACAGACCCCCAAGAGCCCAGGGACCCCCCCTTAATGTTCCAGGGCCCCACAGAGCTCAGAGACCCCCCATGCCCGGGTACCCCTTGATGCCCAGGGGGCCCCCACAATGCTCGGGTAGTTCCAAATGCCCAGCGACCCCCCCTCCCCCCGCCAGAGCCCAGGTACCCCCCGATGCCCAGAGACTTCCCCCCAATGCCCAGGGACCCCACAGAGCCCAGGGACCTCCCCAATACCCGGGTACCCATCGACGCCCAACGGCCCCACAATGCTCAGGTGCCTCCAAATGCCGAGGAACCCCCCCCAGTGCCCAGGGACCCCTCGATGCCCGGGTACCCCTCGATGCCCAGGGTCCCCTCCTAATGCCCAGGGACCCCACAATGCCCAGTGGGAACAATGAGCCCCCCTTGGAGCACAGTGAAGCCCTTGGGGACAATTTGGGGGTGACCAGAGCCCCCCTTGGAGCACAGCGAGGCCCTTGGGGACAATTTGGGGGTGTCGCGTCCCCCCTTTGGGCACCACGTGTGGCCTCACCGGAAAGGGGCGTGGTCTGAACAGAAGGTGTGGCTTACACAGAGACAACCAATAGGAAGCGACGGCCATGGCACTGACCACGCCCCCAGCCCCGCCCCTCCGCCTTGGAACCTATAGGGGTTTAAACGTCAATCAAAGCGTGGCGGGCTGGCTGCCTGGCCAATCACAGACAAGTCTCGGGTAAGGCGCGGGGTTTGGCGGGTATCCACCAATCAGAATGAGCAGTGGGCGGAGCCTTGGGCTCGCGGGCTTAGGCGCACTTCCGGGTCGCGCAGCCGTTTCCGCCTGGCCCGGAAGTTCTGCTGAGGGAGCTTCCGGTGCGGCTGCTGCGCGGCCTCCTCAGGCCGCGCTCCGGTTCCCGCTCCCGGTCCTGTTCCCGTTCCCGCTCCCGGTCCTGTTCCCGCTCCCGCTTCCGGTCCCGCTCCCCGTGCAGCCATGGCGGACGTGACCGCCCGTAGCCTGCAGTACGAGTACAAGGCGGTAAGTGCGGGCCCGGGTGCCTGAATCCCCTCCCGTTACCGTGAACCCACCCCCGGTACCGTGAGTCCCTTCCATCCCAATTTTGGGACCCATTTCAGGACCCTCGACCTCGTCCTGGGACCCTCAGACTCCCCCTCAGCCCCATTTTTAAACTCCCAGCCCCATTTTAGGATTCTCCAGCCCCATTTTTAAACTCGCAGTCCCATTTTGGGATTCCTCAACCCCATTTTGAGAACCCCCGACCCCATTTTGGGATTTTCTAGCCCCATTTTGAGACCCCCCAGCCTCATTCTGGGATCCCCAGTCCCATTTTGAGTCCCCAGCCTCATTTTGAGACCCCTCAGTCCCATTCTGGGATTCCCCAACCCTATTTTTCAACCCCCAGCCCCATTTTGGGATTTTCTAGCCCCGTCTTGAGACCCTCCCAGTCTAATTTTGGGATTCCCCAACCCCATTTTACCATTCCTCAACCCCATTTTGAGAACCCCCGACCCCATTTTGGGATTCTCAGTCCCATTTTGAGATCCCCAGTCCCGTTTTCACATTCTAGGACTTCCCAGTCCCATTCTGAGACCCCTCCCAATCCCACTTTGGGACCCCTTGTGTTTCTCCCAGCCCCATTTTGAGACCCTCAGTCCCATTTTAGGATTCACCAGCCCCATTTTGGGATTCTCTAGCCCCATTTTGACACTTCCAGCTCCATTTTGAGACCCCCTCCAGCCCCATTCTGGGATTCCCCAGCCCTATTTTTCAACCCCCAGCCCCATTTTGGGATTTTCTAGCCCCGTCTTGAGACCCTGCCAGTCTAATTTTGGGATTCCCCAACCCCATTTTAGGATTCCTCAACCCCATTTTGAGAACCCCCGACCCCATTTTGGGATTCTCTAGTCCCATTTTGAGATCCCCAGTCCCGTTTTCACATTCTAGAACTTCCCAGTCCCATTCTGAGACCCCCCCCAGTCCCACTTTGGGACCCCTTGTGTTACTCCCAGCCCCATTTTGAGACCTTCAGTCTCATTTTAGGATTCACCAGCCCCATTTTAGGATTCACCAGCCCCATTTTGACACCCCCAGCTCCATTTTGAGACCCCTCCAGCCCCATTCTGGGATTCCCCAACCCTATTTTTCAACCCCCAGCCCCATTTTGGGATTTTCTAGCCCCATCTTGAGACCCCCCCCAACCCCATTTTGGGATCCCCAGCCCCATTCTGGGATTCCCCAGTCCCATTTTGATACATTTCCACCCCCATTTTTAGATCCCCAGCTCCATTTAACACCCCCAGCCTCATTTTGAGACCCCCTTGCTCCATTCTGAGACCCCCCCAGTCCCACTTTGGGACCCCTTGCACATCTCTCAGCCCCATTTTGAGATTCTCAGTCCCATTTTAGGATTTTCCATCCCCATTTTGGCATTCCTCAGCCTCATTTTAGGATTCCCCAACCCAATTTTTAAGCCCCCAGCCCCATTTTGGGATTCTCTAGCCTCATCTTGAGACCCCCAGCCCCATTTTGAGACCCCTCAATCCCTCTTTAGGACGCCTTGCACTTCTCCCAGCCCCATTTTAGGATTCCCCAGCCCCATTTTGAGTCCCCCATCCCCATTTTGGGATTCTCTAGCCTCATCTTGAGACCCCCAGCCCCATTCTGAGGTCCCTAATCCCACTTTGAGATCCTTTGCACTTCTCCCAGCCCCATTTTGGGATTCCCCAGCCCCATTTTGAGACCCCCTGGCCCCCATTTTGGCATTTTCCAGCCCGTTTGAGACCCCTCAATCCCTCTTTAGGACCCCTTGCACTTCTCCCAGCCCCATTTTGAGTCCCCCATCCCCATTTTGGGATTCTCTAGTCTCATCTTGAGACCCCCAGACCCATTCTGAGGCCCCCAATCCCACTTTGAGATCCTTTGCACTTCTCCCAGCCCCATTTTGGGATTCCCCAGCCCCATTTTGAGACCCCCATCCCCATTTTGGCATTCTCCAGCCCCATTTTGAGACCCCTCAATCCCTCTTTAGGACCCTTGCACTTCTCCCAGCCCCATTTTGAGTCCCCCATCCCCATTTTGGGATTCTCTAGCCTCATCTTGAGACCCCCCAGCCCCATTCTGAGACCCCCAATCCCACTTTAGGACCCCTTGCACTTCTCCCAGCTCCATTTTAGGATTCCCCAGCCCCATTTTGAGTCCCCCATCCCCATTTTGGGATTCTCTAGCCTCATCTTGTGACCTCCAGCCCCATTCTGAGACCCCCAATCCCACTTTGGGACCCCTTGCACTTCTCCCAGCCTCATTTTGAGATTCCCCAGCCCCATTTGGGATTCCCCATCGCCATTTTGAGACCCCCAAATCCCACTTTGAGACCCCTTCCACTTCTCCCATCCCCAATTCCACCCTCTCCCCCTCACCCACATCCCATTTTCCCCATTTTTTTCATTTCCCAGAACTCCAACCTCGTGCTTCAAGCTGACCGCTCGCTGATCGACCGCACGCGCCGGGATGAGCCCACGGGGGAGGTGCTGTCCCTGGTGGGGAAACTGGAGGGGACACGCATGGGGGACAAGGCCCAGAGAACCAAACCCCAGATGCAGGAGGAGAGAAGGGCCAAGTGAGTGGAAAACTGGGAATTCTTATCCTGGGATAACAGGATTGGGGGGTGAGAGAGGTTGGGGGTTCTGCTGGAGAGGTTCCTGCTCAGGTTTGCATGGCAGGTCCTGGGAAAGCTGCCAAAAGGCAGGTCCCAAAAGATCCCAAACTTCCTGAGAAAGCTGTGGTTCCTGGCACCAGATATTCCAGGAAAGATGCTTTTCCTGGTGCCTGATTTTCCAAAAACAGGTGTGGATTCAGGGACCCAATTTCCCAGGAAAGCTGTTTTTCCTGGTCCCAAATTTCCTAAGAAGGCTGTGATTCCTGGCACCAGATATTCCAGGAAAGCTGCTTTTCCTGGTGCCTCATTTTCTAAAAAAGCTGCATTTTCTGGTACTCAATTTCCCAGAAAGCTGCTTTTCCTGGTTCCTGATTTTCCAAAAAACCTGCCCTTCCATGTGTCACATATTTCACAAAATCTGCTTTTCACAGAGCCTAATTTCCAAGAAAGCTGCACTTTCTGGTACCCAAATTTCTCAAGAAAGCTGCTTTTTCCTGGTCCCAGATTTCCCAGGAAATCTTGTATTCCTGCTCCCAAAATTCCTGAGAAAGCTGCTATTCCTGGCACCAAATATTCTAGAAAAGCTGCTTTTCTTGGCTCCTAATTTTCCAGGAAATTTGCTTTTCTTTCTGCCTGTTTTCCCAGGAATGTTTTTGGCTGGAAGGGCTTTTAAAGCCCCTAAAAACCATAAATCCCTCTCCTGGAGCCCCTTTAGGCTCTGGAAAAGGGCTCTGGGATCTCCTTGGGTTTTTGCTTCTCCAAGATTTTTGGGAGTATTTGAGCTGGAAAACCTGAAACCCCAACCCTGCCCAGCTCAGAGCTGCCAACACTGGCAAAAACCTCCACAACAAATGAAAATAAGTCAATTTCTCTGGTTTATTTTGAGAATAAAGGGGTCTGGAAAGAGCAGGACTGGCCCAGATTCCAGCCTGACCTTGGACATTCCCAAGGATCTAGAGGGAATTCCATCCCCAGAGCCCATTTCAGTCTCCATTTTCCCATTCCCTGTTTCCTGTTCCTCCATCCCTTATTGCAATCCCTGTCCTGGAGCCCCTTCAGGCTTTGGAAAAATACTCTGGGATCTCCTTAGAGCTTTCCCTTCTCCAAGATTTTTGGGAATATTTGAGCTGGAAAACCTGAAGCTCCAACCCCACCCAGCTCAGAGCTGCCGATTGTAGTGAAAAATGAAAATAAACCAATTTCCTTGCTTCATTTTGGGATTAAAGTGGTCTGGAAAAGCAGGATTTGGGTTGTGAGCACCTCTAATTCCTGATTTTTGCCATTTTTCCAGGAGGAGGAAGCGGGATGAGGACAGGCACGACATCAACAAGATGAAGGGGTACACGCTGCTGTCGGAGGGCATCGATGAGATGGTGGGGATCATCTACAAACCCAAAACCAAGGAGACACGAGAGACCTATGAGGTCCTGCTGAGCTTCATCCAGGCAGCCCTGGGGGACCAGGTGAGCCTGGGAGCACCCCTGGGGTTTGGGGGTTCACCTCTGGGATGAGGGAGTGCAGCCCTGTGATCCCACAGAGGTGGGTTTGGGACATGTGGGATGGGTTGGGTTGGGAGTCCCACCGTGGGCTGGGATGTTTTCCACTGTCCCAGGTGGCTCCAGCCTGGACTTAGGGACACTTCCAGGGATCCAGGAGTAGCCACAATTTCTTTGGGAATTCCATCCCAGTCCCTTTCTCAGTATTTCTTCTCAAAATCCCATCTAAACCTGCACATGGAGTGGTTTGGGTTGGAAGGGACCTTGAAGCTCTTCGAGTCCCACCATGGGTTGAGATGTTTTCCACTGTCCCAGGTGGCTCCAGCCTCGCCTTGGGGACACTTCCAGACATGCAGGGGCAGCCACATCTCCTCTGGGAATTCCATCCCAGCCCCTCACCTGATATTTCTTCCCAAAATCCCATCTAAATATGAAATAATGGAATGGTTTGGGTTGAAAGGGACCTTGAAGCTCATCCAGTTCCCACCGTGGGCTGGGATGTTTTCCACTGTCCCAAGTGGCTCCAGCCTGGCCTTGGACACTTCCAGGGATCCAGAAGTAGCTACAATTTCTTTGGGAATTCCATCCCAGCCCCTCATCCAATATTTCTTCCCAAAATCCCCTGTAAACATGAAATCCTGGAATGGTTTGGGTTGGGAGGGACCTTGAAGCTCATTGAGTCCCAGCATGGGTCCCACACTTTCCACTGTCCCAGGTGGCTCCAGCCTGGCCTTGGGGAACTTCCAGAGATCCAGGAGCAGCCACAATTTCTTTGGGAATTCCATCCCAGCCTCTCTCCCAGTATTTCTTCCCAAAATCCCATCTAAACCTGCACATGGAATCCTGGAATGGATCCAGTCCCACCATGGGTCCCACACTTTCCACTGTCCCAGGTGGCTCCAGCATGGCCTTGGAAGCTCCCAAGGATCCCAGCTGCTCTGGGAATTCCATCCCAGCTCCTCCCCACCCCCAAAAGGAGAATTCCTTCCCAAAATCCCCCCTAAATCTCCACATGGAATCCTGGATTGATTTGGGTTTGGAGGGACCTTCAGTCCCATCCCATTGCAGGGATCCAGGAATGTCCCAATTCCCTCATGGACGTTCTTCCTTTGCTCTCTCCCCTCCCTCGCTGTTGTTCCCACCCAGAGCCACCTTTGGTTCTCACAGGGCCGGGGATGGGAATTCCCAGGCTGGGATGGGCATTCCCAGTTTGGGATGAGAATTCTCAGTCGAGGATGAGCATTCTCAGTCCTGGGTTAGAATTCTCAGTCCTGGGTTAGAATTCCCAGTTTGCGATGGGCATTCCCAGTCCTAGATCAGCATTCCCATTCCCTCCCCCTTTCCCAGCCCTGGCATATCCTATGTGGCAGTTTGGGATGGGAATTCCCAGTCTGGGATCAGCATTCCCAGTTCCAGATGATCATTCCCAGTCTGGGATCAGCATTCCCAGTTCCAGATGATCATTCCCAGTTCCCCTGTCCCAGCCCCGGGATATCCTGTGTGGCAGTTCCAGACCATCATTCCCAGTTCCAGACCAGCATTCCCAGTTCCATCTCCCTCCCAGCCCCAGGATATCCTGTGTGGCAGTTTGGGACCATCATTCCCAGTTTCAGATCAGCATTCCCAGTTCCCCTTTCCCAGCCCTGGAATCACCTGTGTGGCAGTATGGGGTCATCATTCCCAGTTCCAGATGATCATTGCCATTTCCAGACCATCATTCCCAGTTCCCTGTCCCTTTCCCAGCCCTGAGATATCCTGTGTGGCAGTCTGGGATCACCATTCCCAGTTCCAGATCGCCATTCTTGGTTCCAGATTATCATTCCTGGTTCCAGACCATCACTCCCAGTTCAGACCATCACTCCCAGTGCAGACCATCATTCCCAGTTCAGACCATCATTCCCAGTGCAGACCATCATTCCCAGTTCGGACCACCACTGCCAGTGCAGACCATCATTCCCAGTTCCAGACAATCACTCCCAGTTCCAGACAATCACTCCCAGTTCAGACCATCATTCCCAGTGCAGACCATCATTCCCAGTTCCAGACAATCACTCCCAGTTCAAATCATCACTCCCACTGCAGACCATCATTCCCAGTTCCAGACAATCACTCCCAGTTCAGACCATCACTCCCAGTGCAGACCATCACTCCCAGTTCGGACCATCACTCCCAGTTCAGACCATCATTCCCAGTTCGGACCATCACTGCCAGTGCAGACCATCATTCCCAGTTCCCTGTCCCTTTCCCAGCCCTGAGATATCCTGTGTGGCAGTCTGGGATCACCATTCCCAGTTCCAGATTGCCATTCCTGGTTCCAGACCATCACTCCCAGTTCAGACCATCACTCCCAGTGCAGACCATCATTCCCAGTTCCAGACAATCACTCCCAGTTCAGACCATCACTCCCAGTTCGGACCACCACTGCCAGTGCAGACCATCATTCCCAGTTCAGACCATCATTCCCAGTTCCAGACCATCACTCCCAGTGCAGACCATCACTCCAGTTCCAGATGATCATTCCCAGTTCAGACCATCACTCCCAGTTCCAGATGATCACTCCCAGTTCAGACCATCACTCCCAGTTCCAGATGATCACTCCCAGTTCAGACCATCAATCCCAGTTCAGACCATCACTCCCAGTTCCAGACCATCACTCCCAGTGCAGACCATCACTCCAGTTCCAGATGATCATTCCCAGTTCAGACCATCATTCCCAGTTCCAGACCATCACTCCCAGTGCAGACCATCACTCCAGTTCCAGATGATCATTCCCAGTTCAGACCATCACTCCCAGTTCCAGATGATCACTCCCAGTTCCAGACCATCACTCCCAGTTCAGACCATCACTCCCAGTTCCAGATGATCACTCCCAGTTCAGACCATCAATCCCAGTTCAGACCATCACTCCCAGTTCCAGACCATCACTCCCAGTGCAGACCATCACTCCAGTTCCAGATGATCATTCCCAGTTCAGACCATCATTCCCAGTTCCAGACCATCACTCCCAGTGCAGACCATCACTCCAGTTCCAGGTGATCATTCCCAGTTCAGACCATCACTCCCAGTTCCAGATGATCACTCCCAGTTCAGACCATCACTCCCAGTTCCAGATGATCATTCCCAGTTCCAGATGATCATTCCCAGTCCCAGACCATCAATCCCAGTTCAGACCATCACTCCAGTTCCAGATGATCATTCCCAGTTCAAACCATCACTCCCAGTTCCAGATGATCACTCCCAGTTCCAGACCATCACTCCCAGTTCAGACCATCACTCCCAGTTCCAGATGATCACTCCCAGTTCAGACCATCAATCCCAGTTCAGACCATCACTCCCAGTTCCAGACCATCACTCCCAGTGCAGACCATCACTCCAGTTCCAGATGATCATTCCCAGTTCAGACCATCACTCCAGTTCCAGATGATCATTCCCAGTTCCAGACCATCACTCCCAGTGCAGACCATCACTCCAGTTCCAGATGATCATTCCCAGTTCAGACCATCACTCCAGTTCCAGATGATCATTCCCAGTTCAAACCATCACTCCCAGTTCCAGATGATCATTCCCAGTCCAGACCATCACTCCCAGTTCCAGATGATCATTCCCAGTTCCAGACCATCAATCCCAGTGCAGACCATCACTCCCAGTTCAGACCATCACTCCCAGTGCAGACCATCACTCCCAGTGCAGACCATCACTCCAGCTCCCTGTCCCCAGCCCCGGGACATCCTGTGTGGCGCTGCAGACGAGGTGCTGGCCGTGCTCAAGAACGAGAAGCTGCGGGACAAGGAGCGGCGCAAGGAGGTGGAGCTGCTGCTGGGCCCCACGGACGACACGCGCTACCACGTGCTGGTCAACCTGGGCAAGAAAATCACCGACTATGGCGGGGACAAGGACATCCAGAACATGGGTAGGGACACTTATAGGAATTCTGAAATTTTTGGGGAATTTTTTGGGAATTTTTAGGATTTTTTGGCCATTTTTTGCCATTTTTTAGGATTTTTTGGCGATTTTTTTGTGATTTTTTTAAATTAGTTTTTTGGCAGATTTTTTTCAAGATTTTTTTGGGATTTATAAAATATTTCTATATATATATTTTTAAATTTTATTTTTACTTTTTCACTTTTTTGAAGTTGGTTTGCTATTTTTTTCTGAATATTTTCCCAGTTTTTTACGTTTTTTTGCAGTTTTTTTGCGCTAATTTGGAATTTTTTTTTTACTTTTGGGGTTTTTTTAGGATTTTATAGATATATATATAGGTTTAATTGTTTCTCGATTTTGGGGGAATTTTTTGGGATTTTTTTGGAGATTTTTGGAGGTGGAGCTGCTGCTGGGCCCCACAGACGACACGCGCTACCACGTGCTGGTCAACCTGGGCAAGAAAATCACCGACTATGGCGGGGACAAGGACATCCAGAATATGGGTAGGGACATTTGTAGGAATTCTGAAATTTTTGGGGAATTTTTTGGGAATTTTTAGGATTTTTTGGCCATTTTTTGCCATTTTTTAGGATTTTTTGGCGATTTTTTTGTGATTTTTTAAATTGGTTTTTTGGCAGATTTTTTTCAAGATTTTTTTGGGATTTATAAAATATTTGTATATATATATATTTTTAAATTTTATTTTTGCTTTTTCACTATTTTGAGGTTTGTTTGCGATTTTTTTCTGAATATTTTCCCAGTTTTTTACGGTTTTTTCCAGTTTTTTTGCGCTAATTTAGAATTATTTTTTTGCTTTTGGGGTTGTTTTAGGATTTTATAGATATATATATATAGGTTTAATTGTTTCTCGATTTTGGGGGAATTTTTTGGGATTTTTTTGGAGATTTTTGGAGGTGGAGCTGCTGCTGGGCCCCACAGACGACACGCGCTACCACGTGCTGGTCAACCTGGGCAAGAAAATCACCGACTATGGCGGGGACAAGGACATCCAGAATATGGGTAGGGACATTTGTAGGAATTTTGAAATTTTTGGAATTTTTTTGGGGAATTTTTTTGAGAATTTTTAGGATTTTTTTTGCCATTTTTTGGCAAATTTTTTAGGATTTTTTGGCGACTTTTTCGTGATTTTTAAAATTATTTTTTTCAAGATTTTTTTCAAGATTTTTTGGGATTTATAAAATATTTGTATATATATATTTTTAAATTTTATTTTTGTTTTTTGACTTCTTTTGGTATTTTTTTGTGATATTTTTCTTGACCTTTTTCGCAATTTTTTTTGCGGATTTTTTGCAATTTTTTTCACATTAATTTGGAAATTTTTTTTTACTTTTGGGATTTTTTTAGGATTTTATATATATATACACATTTAATTGTTTTTTGGTTTTGGGAGAATTTTTTGGGAGATTTTTTTGGTATTTTGGGAGGATTTTTGGGTATTTTTGGGGGGATTTTTTGGGGGCTTTTGGGGGTGGAGCTGCTGCTGGGCCCCATGGACGACACTTGCTACCACGTGCTGGTCAACCTGGGCAAGAAAAATCACCGACTATGGCAGAGACAAGGACATCCAGAACATGGGTAGAGATGTTTGAGACATTTGTGGGATTTTTTGGGATTTTTTTGGGAATCTTTTGGTGATTATTTTAGGATTATTTAAATTTTTGGGGGATTTTTTGGGACTTTTTTTGCAATTTTTTTGCAATTTTTTTAGGATTTTTTTAGGATTTTTTGTGGTCTTTTTAGTTATTATTTTAGACGGATTTTTTTCAAGACCTTTTGGGATTTTAAGAATATTTTTCTATCTATATTTTTAAATTTTATGTCTGGTTTTTTGTGATTCTTTTGCAATTTTTTTCCCCCGATGATTCCCAGTAATTCCCAGTGATTCCTGGTGAATTCCTGGTTAATTCCCAGTAACTCCCGGTGATTCCTGGTGAATTCCTGGTCAATTCCTGGTCAATTCCCAGTAATTCCCAGTAAATTTCTGGTGATTCCTGGTGAATTCCCGGCTATTCCTGTGAATTTCCGGTTAATTCCCAGTGATTCCTGATGATTCCCGGTGAATTCCCAGTGATTCCTGGTGAATTCCCAGTGATTCCCAGTGAATTCCCAGTGATTCCTGGTGAATTCCCAGTGATTCCCAGTGAATTCCCAGTGATTCCTGGTGAATTCCCAGTGATTCCCAGTGAATTCCCAGTGATTCCCAGTGAATTCCAGGTGAATTCCCAGAGATTCCCAGTGAATTCCAGGTGAATTCCCAGAGATTCCCAGTGAATTCCCAGTAATTCCCGGTGAATTCTGGGTGAATTCCAAGTGATTCCCGGTGAGTCCTGGTGATTCCTGGTGGATTCCCAGTGAATTCCCAGTGATCCCTGCTGAATTCTCAGTGAATTCCCAGGGATCCCTGGTGAATTCCCGGTGATTCCCGGTGAGTCCTGGTGATTCCTGGTGGATTCCCAGTGAATTCCCAGTGATTCCGGGTGAATTCCCGGTGATTCCCGGTGAGTCCTGGTGATTCCTGGTGGATTCCCGGTGACTCCCGTGCCTGTTCCCTGCAGATGACAACATTGACGAGACCTACGGGGTGAACGTGCAGTTCGAGTCCGACGAGGAGGTGCGGGATGGGCCTGAGATGGCTGTGTGGGCACCAGTCCCCTTTCCTGTGTCCCCCATTCCTGTGTCCCCCATTCCTGTGTCCCCCATTCCTGTGTCCCCCATTCCCCAGTCCCCATTCCTCAATCCCCCATTCCCCAATCCCCATCCCCCATTCCTACGTCCCCCATTCCTACGTCCCCCATTCCTGTGTCCCCCATTCCCCAATCCCCATCCCCCATTCCTACGTCCCCATTCCCCAATCCCCCATTCCCCAATCCCCATCCCCCATTCCTACGTCCCCCATTCCCCAATCCCCATTCCCCAATCCCCCATTCCTGTGTCCCCCATTCCCCAATCCCCCATTCCCCAATCTCCCATTCCCCAATCCCCATTCCCCAATCCCCCATTCCTGTGTCCCCCATTCCCCAATCCCCCATTCCCAATCCCCATTCCTGTGTCCCCCGTTCCCCAATCCCCCATTCCCCAATCTCCCATTCCTGTGTCCCCCGTTCCCCAATCCCCCATTCCTCAATCCCCCATTCCCAATCCCCCATTCCTGTGTCCCCCATTCCCCCAATCCCCCATTCCCCAATCTCCCATTCCTGTGTCCCCCATTCCCCAATCCCCCATTCCCCAATCTCCCATTCCTGTGTCCCCCATTCCCCCAATCCCGCATTCCCCAATCCCCCATTCCTGTGTCCCCCAATCCCCCATTCCCCAATCTCCCATTCCTGTGTCCCCCATTCCCAATCCCCATTCCCCAATCTCCCATTCCTGTGTCCCCGTTCCCCCAATCCCCCATTCCTCAATCCCCCATTCTGTTTTCCCATTTTACTCTGTCCCATTTCCCATTATCCCATTTCCCATTATCCCATTCTTCATTATCCCATTTTCCTTCTGGAACCATTTTTATCCTGTTTTCCTCCATCCCATTTTCTTCATGGCCCCATTTTTATCCCACATTCCTTAATCCCATTTTCCTCTTTCCCATTTTTCATGTGGGACTCCATTTATCCCATTTTCCTTTATCCCATTTTCCCCTCTCCCATTTCCCTTCTTGAACCCCATTTATCCCATTTTCCTTTATCCCATTTTTCTAGTAACACCGTTTTTATCCCATTTTCTTTATCCCACATTCCCTAATCCCATTTTCCCTTATCACATTTTTCCTTCATTCTATTTTCCTTATGGGACTATTCTTTTCCCATTTTCCTTTTTCATTTATCCCATTTTCCTTTATTCCATTTCCTTTTATCCCATTTTTTTAATAGATCCCAATTTCTCCTATTTTCCCCTGTCCCATTTTCCTTTATCCCAATCCCAGGAAAAGTGGATTTATGAGGGAAAAGAGGGATAAAAATGGGATTTTTTAGGGAAAAGAGGGATCAAAATGGGATTTTTGAGCTGAAAAAAATATAAAAATGGGATTTTTGGATGGAAAAAAGGGAATTTGAAGGAGAGGAAAGGCATAAAAATGGGGTTTTTTTGGTCAGAAAAAAGGATTTTGGGTGGGAGAAGAGGGATAAAAAGGGGATTTTTAGGTGGCAAAAAGGGATTAAAATGGGATTTTTGGGTGCAAAAAAGGAATTTTGAGGTGGAAAAGAGGGGTAAAAATTGGGATTTTTGGACAGAAAAAGGGTAAAAATGGGATTGTCAGAAGAAAAAGGATCAAAATGGCATTTTTGTTTGGGAAAAAGGGATAAAAATGGGATTTTTGGACAGAAAAAATGGCATAAAAGTGGGGTTTTGGTGGCAATAAAGGGGATTTTGAGGGGGAGAAGGGGGATAAAATGGGGATTTTTCGATTGGAAAAAAGGGATTTTAAGGGGGAGAAGAGGGGTAAAAATGGGATTTTTGGTTGGGAAAAAGGGGATTTTGGGAAGAAAAGTGGGGTATAAAGGGGATTTTTGGTCAGAAGAAAAGGGATTTTAGGGTGGAGAAAAGGGGTAAAAATTGGGATTTTTGGACAGAAAAAAGGGAGTGAAAATGGGATTTTTGAGGGTTAAAAGAGGAATAAAAAGGGGATTTTTGGACAAAAAAGGGATTTTGGGTGGGAAAAGAGGAATAAAAAGGGGATTTTTGGATGGAAAAAAGGGATAAAAATGGGATTTTTAGTCAGGAAAAGGGTACAAAAGGGATTTTGGGTGGTAAAAAAGGGATTTTGCAAGGGAGAAGAGGAATAAAAATGGGATTTTGTGGTTGGGAAGAAGGGATTTTGAGAGGGGTAAAAGGGGTAAAAATGGGATTTTTGGACGGGAAAAAGGAATTAATATGGGATATTCTGGATGGAAAAAAGGGGTAAAAAGGGATTTGGGTGGCACAGAAGGGATTTGGGTGGCACAGAAGGAATTTTGGGGTGGCACAGGAGGGATTTGGGTGGCACAAAAGGGGATGTGGGTGGCACAAAAGGGATTTGGGTGGCACAGAAAGGATTTGGGTGGCACAGAAGGGATTTGGGTGGCACAGAGGGGATTTGGGGTGGCACAAAGGGGATTTGGGTGGCACAGGAGGGATTTGGGTGGCACAGAAGGGATTTGGGGGTGGCACAAAGGGGATTTGGGTGGCACAAAAGGGATTTTGGGGTGGCACAGAAGGCATTTGGCTGGCACAGAAGGCATTTGGCTGGCACAGAAGGTTTCTGGCTGGCACAGAAGGCATTTGGCTGGCACAGAAGGTTTCTGGCTGGCACAGAAGGCATTTGGCTGGCACAGAAGGTTTCTGGCTGGCACAGAAGGCATCTGCCTGGCACAGAAGGGATTTTGGGGTGGCACAGAAGGCATCTGCCTGGCACAGAAGGGATTTTGGGGTGGCAAAGAAGGCATCTGGCTGGCACAGCAGGGGATTTGGGTGGCACAGAAGGCATTTGGCTGACACAGAAGGGGTTTGGCTGACACAGAAGTGGTTTGGCTGGCACAGAAGGCATTTGGCTGGCACAGAAGGGATTGGGGTGGCACAGAAGGCATCTGGCTGGCACAGAAGGGATTTTGGGGTGGCACAGAAGGTTTCTGCCTGGCACAGAAGGTTTGGCTGTCCCACAGGAGGGCGACGAGGACATCTACGGCGAGGTTCGGGACGAGGCGTCCGACGATGACCTGGAGGGCGACGAGGCCGTGGTGCGCTGCACGCTCTCGGCCAACGTGAGTCCGACTTGTGGGGACTTCGTGGGATTCTGGGGGATTTTTGTGGAGATTTTGGTGGGAATTTTGATAGGATTTTAATAAAATTTTTGGGCATTTTAATGGGATTTTTTCAGAATTTTTTGGGAATTTTATGAGAATTTTACAGGAATTTTTATGGGGATTTTTGAGGATTTTTATGGATTTTTTAGGGATTTTTTTTGTTGTTTCTATGGGGTTTTTATCAGAATTTTATTTTATTTTTATAAGAAGATTTGGGGATTTGAATGGGAATTTTATGAGAATTTTAGTGGGAATATTTGGGGTTTCTATGGGATTTTTGTGGGAATTTTATGGGGTTTTTAATTGGAATATTTGGGGATATTTATAAGACTTTTATGAGATTATTTCAGGATTTTAATAGATATTTTATGTGATTTTAATGAGGGATTTTTTCCATGGAAATCTTAGGGGGATTTTTATGGGAATTTTAAAGGAATTTTGATAGGATTTTAATAAAATTTTTGGGCATTTTATTGGGGATTTTATGAGAATTTTACAGGAATTTTTATGGGGATTTTTGAGGATTTTTATGGATTTTTTCGGGATTTTTGTTGTCGTTTTTATGGGGTTTTTATCAGAATTTGATTGGATTTTTATAGGAATATTTGGGGATTTGAATGGGAATTTTTTGAGAATTTTAGTGGGAATATTTGGGGTTTCTATGGGATTTTTGTGGGAATTTTATGGGGTTTTTAATTGGAATATTTGGGGATATTTATAAGACTTTTATGAGATTATTTCAGGATTTTAATAGATATTTTATGTGATTTTAATGAGGGATTTTTTCCATGGAAATCTTAGGGGGATTTTTATGGGAATTTTAAAGGAATTTTGATAGGATTTTAATAAAATTTTTGGGCATTTTATTGGGGATTTTATGAGAATTTTACAGGAATTTTTATGGGGATTTTTGAGGATTTTTATGGATTTTTTAGGGATTTTTGTTGTCGTTTTTATGGGGTTTTTATCAGAATTTGATTGGATTTTTATAGGAATATTTGGGGATTTGAATGGGAATTTTATGGGAATTTTGGTGGGAATATTTGGGGGGTTTTATAGGATTTTTATGGGATTTTTGCGGGAATTTTATGGGGTTTTTAATGGGAATATTTGGGGATATTTATAAGACTTTTATGAGATTATTTCAGGATTTTAATAGATATTTTATGCGATTTTAATGAGGGTTTTATTGGGATTTTAATTGGAGTTTTATGGAAATTTTTGGGGGGATTTTTATGGGAATTTTCATAGGGATTTTTTGGGATTTTTTTCATGGAAATTTTCATAGGGATTTTTATGGGAATTTTACAGGAATTTTGATAGGATTTTAATAGAATTTTTGGGCATTTTATTGGGATTTTTATCAGAATTTTTTGGGAATTTTTGGGGATTTTATGAGAATTTTACAGGAATTTTTATGGGGATTTTTGAGGATTTTTATGGATTTTTTAGGGATTTTTGTTGTCGTTTTTATGGGGTTTTTATCAGAATTTTTTTTGATTTTTATAAGAAGATTTGGGGATTTGAATGGGAATTTTTTGAGAATTTTAGTGGGAATATTTGGGGTTTCTATGGGATTTTTGTGGGAATTTTATGGGGTTTTTAATTGGAATATTTGGGGATATTTATAAGACTTTTATGAGATTATTTCAGGATTTTAATAGATATTTTATGTGATTTTAATGAGGGATTTTTTCCATGGAAATCTTAGGGGGATTTTTATGGGAATTTTAAAGGAATTTTGATAGGATTTTAATAAAATTTTTGGGCATTTTATTGGGATTTTTATCAGAATTTTTTGGGAATTTTTGGGGATTTTATGAGAATTTTACAGGAATTTTTATGGGGATTTTTGAGGATTTTTATGGATTTTTTAGGGATTTTTGTTGTCGTTTTTATGGGGTTTTTATCAGAATTTGATTGGATTTTTATAGGAATATTTGGGGATTTGAATGGGAATTTTATGAGAGTTTTAGTGGGAATATTTGGGGTTTTTATAGGATTTTTTTGGGATGTTTGCAGGAATTTTATGGGGTTTTTAATGGGAATATTTGGGGATATTTATAAGACGTTTATGAGAATATTTCAGGATTTTAATAGATATTTTATGCGATTTTAATGAGGGTTTTATTGGGATTTTAATTGGAGTTTTATGGGAATTTTGGGGGATTTTTATGGGAATTTTCATAGGGATTTTATGGGGATTTTTGAGGATTTTTATGGATTTTTTAGGGATTTTTTTGTTGTTTTTATGGGGTTTTTATCAGAATTTGATTGGATTTTTATAGGAATTTTTGGGGATTTGAATGGGAGTTTTATGGGAATTTTAGTGGGAATATTTGGGGGTTTTTATAGGATTTTTATGGGATTTTTGCAGGAATTTTATGGGGTTTTTAATAGGAATATTTGGGGATATTTATAAGACTTTTATGAGACTATTTCAGGATTTTAATAGATACTTTATGCGATTTTAATGAGGGTTTTATTGGGATTTTAATTGGAGTTTTATGGGAATTTTGGGGGATTTTTATGGGAATTTTCATAGGGATTTTTTGGGATTTTTTTCATGGCAATTTTGGGGGATTTTTATGGGAATTTTACAGGAATTTTGATAGGATTTTAATAAAATTTTTGGGCATTTTAATGGGATTTTTATCAGAATTTTTTGGGAATTTTTGGGGATTTTATGAGAATTTTTCAGGAATTTTTATGGGGATTTTTGAGGATTTTTATGGATTTTTTAGGGATTTTTTTTTGGTTGTTTTTATGGGGTTTTTATCAGAATTTTTTTTTATTTTTATAGGAATATTTGGGGATATTTATAAGACTTTTATGAGACTATTTCAGGATTTTAATAGCTATTTTATGCGATTTTAATGAGGGTTTTATTGGGATTTTAATTGGAGTTTTAGGGGAATTTTAGGGGATTTTTATGGGAATTTTCATAGGGATTTTTTCCATGGAAATTTTAGGGGATTTTTATGGGATTTTAACGGATTTTTTTTTATTTTAGTGGGATTTTAATGGAATTTAATGAGATTTTATTGGAATTTTAGTAGGATTTAATGCTATTTTAATGGAATTTAATGGGATTTTAATGAGATTTTAATGAGATTTTAATGGAATTTTATGGGATTTTAATGGGATTTTAATGAGATTTTAAGGGATTTTAATGGGATTTTTGGGATTTTAAAGGGATTTAATGCTATTTTCATGGGGGTTTTTGGGATTTGATGCCCCCAAACCCCAGGAATAATGTGGATTTTGGGATTTCCCAGCTGGTGGCTGCAGGGGAGCTGATGAGCTCCAAAGAAAAGGGTCGGCACCTGTGGGACATGGAAACCCTGAGAATAATGGGATTTTAACAGGATTTTATGGGATTTTAATGGAATTTTTTTGGATTTCAGTGGGATTTTAATGGAATTTAATGAGATTTTATTGGAATTTTAGTAGGATTTAATGCTATTTTAATGGAATTTAATGAGATTTTAATGGGATTTTAATAAGATTTTAATGGGATTGTAATGGGATTTTAATGGGATTTTTGGGATTTTAAAGGGATTTAATGCTATTTTCATAGGGTTTTTTTGGGATTTGATGCCCCCAAATCCCAGGAATAATGTGGATTTTGGGATTTCCCAGCTGGTGGCTGCAGGGGAGCTGATGAGCTCTAAAGAAAAGGATCTGAACCTGTGGGACAGGGAAACCCTGAGAATAATGGGATTTTAACAGGATTTTATGGGATTTTAATGGGATTTTAATGGAATTTTTTTGGGTTTTAGTGGGATTTTAATGGAATCTAATGAGATTTTATTGGAATTTTAATAGGATTTAATGCTATTTTAATGGCATTTAATGGGATTTTAATGGGATTTTAATGAGATTTTAAGGGATTTTAATGGGATTTTAAGGGATTTTAAAGGGATTTTTGGGATTTTAAAGGGAATTAATGCTATTTTCATGGGGTTTTTGGGATTTGATGCCCCCAAACCCCAGGAATAATGTGGATTTTGGGATTTCCCAGCTGGTGGCTGCAGGGGAGCTGATGAGCTCCAAAGAAAAGGGTCTGCACCTGTGGGACATGGAAACCCTGAGAATAATGGGATTTTACCAGGATTTTATGGGATTTTAATGGAATTTTTTTTTATTTTAGTGGGATTTTAATGGAATTTAATGAGATTTTATTGGAATTTTAATAGGATTTAATGCTATTTTAATGGAATTAAATGGAATTTTAATGAGATTTTAATGGGATTTTAATGGGATTTTATGGGATTTTAATGGGATTTTTGGGATTTTAAAGGGATTTAATGCTATTTTCATGGGGTTTTTGGGATTTGATGCCCCCAAACCCCAGGAATAATGTGGATTTTGGGATTTCCCAGCTGGTGGCTGCAGGGGAGCTGATGAGCTCCAAAGAAAAGGGTCTGCACCTGTGGGACATGGAAACCCTGAGAATAATGGGATTTTAACAGGATTTTATGGGATTTTAATGGAATTATTTTTTATTTTAGTGGGATTTTATTGGAATTTAATGAGATTTTATTGGAATTATAATGGGATTTAATGCTATTTTAATGGAATTTAATGGAGTTTTAATGGGATTTTAATGGGATTATAATGGGATTTTAAGGGATTTTTGGGATTTTAAAGGGATTTAATGCTATTTTCCTGGGGTTTTTTTGAGATTTGATGCCCCCAAACCCCAGGAATAATGTGGATTTTGGGATTTCCCAGCTGGTGGCTGCAGGGGAGCTGATGAGCTCCAAAGAAAAGGATCTGCACCTGTGGGACATGGAAACCCTGAGAATAATGGGATTTTAACAGGATTTTATGGGATTTTAATGGAATTATTTTTTATTTTAGTGGGATTTTATTGGAATTTAATGAGATTTTATTGGAATTATAATGGGATTTAATGCTATTTAATGGAATTTAATGGAGTTTTAATGGGATTTTAATGGGATTATAATGGGATTTTAAGGGATTTTTGGGATTTTAAAGGGATTTAATGCTATTTTCATGGGTTTTTTTGGGATTTGATGGCCCCAAACCCCAGGAATAATGTGGATTTTGGGATTTCCCAGCTGGTGGCTGCAGGGGAGCTGATGAGCTCCAAGAAGAAGGACCTGCACCCCCGGGACATCGACGCCTTCTGGCTGCAGCGGCAGCTCAGCCGCTTCTACGACGACGCCATCGTGTCCCAG
Organism: Luscinia megarhynchos; assembly: GCA_034336665.1. Classification (NCBI taxonomy): domain Eukaryota; kingdom Metazoa; phylum Chordata; class Aves; order Passeriformes; family Muscicapidae; genus Luscinia; species Luscinia megarhynchos. The sequence continues at coordinate 5,712,965 of CM067584.1, forward strand.
AAAAAGGCAGACGAGGTCCTGGAGATCCTCAAGGTCTGTGCCCCCAAAATTTGACATTTGGGAGAATTCTGCATCCAAAAAAGTGGGAATTTGGCTCCAGAATTGATCCTGGGTGGTTTGTCACAGTGGATGGAATTTTGGGTTGGGAATTTCCAGGGGTTTCCCATCCCTGGGGGCTGTTCCTTCCTGATTCCTGTTTTTTTGGGGAAAAATGGGAAATTTTGGGATTGTTTTTCCTCCTGGAGCCACCTCCATGAGCTCTGTTCTCCTCCTGATTCCTGTTTTTTTGTGGAAAATGTGAACTGGGGAGATCCTCAAAGTCTGTGCCTGCAAATCTTTGGGATTTGGGAGAATTCTCCCTCAAAAAAAGTGGGAATTTGGCTCCAAATTAATCCTGGGTGGTTTGTCACAATGGATGGAATTTTGGGTTGGGAATTTCCAGGGGTTTCCCCCATCCCTGGGGCTGTTCCTTCCTGATTCCTGTTTTTTGGGGAAAAATGGGAATTTTTGGGATTGTTTTTCCTCCTGGAGCCACCTCCATGGGCTCTGTTCTCCTCCTGATTCCTGTTTTTTGTGGAAAATGTGATTTGGGGAGATCCTCAAAGTCTGTGCCTGCAAATCTTTGGGATTTGGGAGGATTCTCCATCCAAAAAAGTGGGAATTTGGCTCCAAATTCATTCCTTGTGTTTTGTGCCATTGAGTGGAATTTTGGGTTGGGAATTCCCAGGGGTTTCCCATCCCTGGGGGTTGTTCCTTCCTGATTCCTGTGGTTTTTGGGGAACAATGGGAATTTTTGGGATGGTTTTTGAGGCTCCAGGATTGTTTTTTCAGGCTTTGGGATTATTTTTCCCCCTGGATCCACCTCCATGTGCTCTGTTCCCCTCATGATTCCCCTGTTTTTGTGGGAAAATTGGAATTTTAGGATGGATTTTGAGGCTCCAGGGTTGTTTTTCAGCTTTGGGATTTTTTTTTCCCAGTCTCCAGGATTGGTTTTTTTTAATGGGATTTTTATGGAAATTTTTGGGGATTTTTAATGGAAATTTTGGTGGATTTTTGTGGGAATTTTTGCTATTTTTATGGGATTTTTTTGGGTTTTCTATGGGAACTTTTATGGGAATTTTTCCAAGCTTGTGTCTCATGTTTTACCCCTCAAACTCTGGCTTCAAACACCAAACCCCAGGGAATAATGGGATTTTTGTGGGAATTTTGGGTTTTCTATGGGAATTTTGAGGGATTTTTATAGGACCTTTTGGGGACTTTTATGGGAGTTTTCGGGGATTTTAATGTGAATTTTTGGGGATTTTAATGTGAATTTTTGAGGTTTTCTGTGGGAATTTTTTTGGATTTTTATGGGAATTTGGGGAGTTTTAATGTGAATTTTTGGGGATTGTAATGTGAATTTTTGGGGATTTTTATGGGATTTTTTGGGGATTTTTATGGGATTTTTGGGGATTTTAATGTGAATTTTTGGGGATTTCTGTGGGAATTTTGGGGGAATTTTATGGGAATTTTTGGGGTATTTAATGGGAATTTTTGGGGATTT